>WJFA01000137.1:27720-64880 GCA_009870155.1 Pseudobourletiella spinata | reverse complement strand
GGAAATAATGGCATTGATATTCGAAGCGCATGCGTCACATGTTACCCGATAGAACGATTTGGAAGGTTGCGAGTAGAAACGTAGGAATGAAGAATTATATTTTCAGGCGTGTTAACCCATACCCACTTTCCGGAAAACCACTTGAATTCAGTGTGCTTAAATCCACGGAAAAGCCAGGGGAGATTTTGAACAATGTTACTCAACTGCACTCGACCATGGGCTTGCACGGGAGCGTAAGTAACCATGAGCACTGCCACCTGCTCAGGGAGCCGGAATTAAGATGTGGAAATCTGGTCTGACTCCAGCAGAAAATCCATGAAAAGTTGTATTGGCTTCTCCTCTCGCCGCCTCCATGGCGAGAAGGAGAGATGTAGAGCAAGTAAGAAGATGGGAGGAGGAAATAAATGGAACTGGCAAGAGGAGCAAGGGTCATTAATTAGAATAAGTAGTTGCTCTGTATCCCCAAGCCTTGTACTCCATATAATTCCCCATCCCCAATTCTCTCTCTCTCTCTCTCTCTCACCCGTTACGAGATCATGTTTACAGAGACGACACTCATGACGTCATGGCAGTATCCGTCATCTCCAGCCTTTGTCCTAGCGGATGGTGCATGGATGAGTGACGACGCAGACATATGCAGTGGGACTATAATCTGCTCCTCAAAACCGCCAGTTTTGAATCCTATTGTATGGAATAGGGAAGGCTTTACCCGCCCGGTAGGCACCTTTTTGTATGTGTACATACGTGTGAGCCCAAGTGTCTGGACTCCTATGCGGATGAGTTAAACTTTTTAGATACCAGACAAAACCATTCATCTTGAAGGCGTTAACGAACTCTCCCTCTTTACCGAGCCTTTAGTCTGTGTATGTGAAGGGCAGGGCGGAAAAGAAAAACTTATTGGAGGCTGCCACATGTAAAAGGGACCATGTTTTATGAAGCCATTCCACGGGGCTGTGCTAGAAGGGTTGTAGAAAAAAGCACATAAACTATGCATGAGGATCTTCACTCCACTTTTTTAAACCACACACACACACACACACCCACACATACCCATACAGGCGCACCTAAACACCCATACACACACGTGCACGCACTCACACAGGCATGCACTCAATTGCCACTACCCGCAGGCCCCAATCCCAGTTAGAACGGCTTGCTCCCCTGTTCGTGTCCTATATTTTCCTACTATGGTACATATGGTGATCTCTCCACATATCCCAGCACACTGACACACATAGAGACTTCCATACGTGTGCGCACATAGACCCACAAGAGCACACACCTATCGAAGGGATCGGAGAAAGATACTCCTGTACGTCGGGAGCTAGTACAGTGTGAGGAGGTACTGTTGGAAGAGAGAGAGAGAGAGAGTTCTATATAGCTCAGCCAAGGATTTTGGTACATTGTTCACATCTTCATATGGCATATACGAACGTACCGCAGCAGAGAGAGAGAGAGAGAGGGGGGAGAGCAGAGGGAAGAGAAAAGATGCTATTGAATTCTCTGTCCTGCCAACTGCGGATTCCGTGTATCGATCGGGACGTGTATTCTGGCAGAGGGAGAGAAAGAGAACTGGAGCTGGTGGTGGTGGTGTTGGAAGAAGCGACTTCTACCCGGCTCGTACTGCTGCTGCTCCTACTGCTTTTCCTCCGCCAACAACTCACACGTCGGAGAATGTGAGTAGGGAGGGAGCCGGACAGCACTAGGCACAACTGAGATGGAGAAAGAGGGAGCGGAAGGGAGAGAAAGTGGTGGGAGAAAGGGAGAGAGAGTGAAAGTATATATTGAAGGGACGCCTGGTTTGGTGTAGTTAGTTATCTGCAAGATTTACTTCCGTGTAAGACACAGACACGCACACACACACCACTCTTCGCTGTAGTCCCAACTTATCAGCCAGCCTGACGGACAACTCGGGGGGAAACCCCGTGTGCCATTTCGGTGGTTCTTCTTCTTGTTCGTCTTCAATTCCTTGTTCTTGTTATGCTGTTGTGGTCGTTAAACAAGTGGAGATCAAGTTGAATATTCAAGCGTGCATGTGTGTGAATGAGTGCGAGGGTGAGGGGAGCGAGGGCTGAGACGACGGTCATTGAACCGTCCTCAGTTGTTCCTACGGAGTGAAGGTCCAGGATCATCTTGAGAGCTTGTCCCGATGACGGGGGCCTGAGAACAGACAATCACCTCAACTGTGTGGAAAGGGAGGATGGGACTAGAGAACCGGGCGTGACTAAACGCTGTGAGAATCGGCTGTGGATGTGTACGTTAATGTGTGTGTGTGTGTTTGCTGTGCGTGCGTTTGCGACGTCGAAGTAGGAGTCAATTAACAAGTGTTTATCGCCCCGCTCCAATCCATCTCACTGAGCAGTAGCCCTGCTGGAAGGAATAGCGTATCGGGATAGGGCAGTCAGTATTTGTGATAGCACCACCACCACCATCAGTATGGCTGATTCTTACTACCCTCGAGCACCACCAGGTAACTCTTATTTGACTCTACGGCCTGTCTATAGACCATTATGAAAGTCCATTAGATGTCCATGTTATAAAATTATTGCATGAATTTATGGCTGGGCACGAGGAAAGCAAATCATATGGGAGGAGGAAGTATCTTGATTTCTGTCGGTGGAATTACCCAAGGGAGAAATCAGCGGGGTGGGTGACAAAGTCTATGGATTTTCCCATTGGAGCTCCATTTTGAGAAAGGGAGAGAGGGAGATACCTTCGTGGAGACTGTCAGTTCATTCCATACCATGCTAGATGTGGAGGATAACACATAGCAGCTATCTGTAGTTTTGGTGGAAGTCATTCAGCTTGCTCAGACAGAATGGCTTTGGAAACTGTATGTGCGTATGTGCCTACGGATCATGTATTCTTGTGTGCCTGTTTTTGTATGTTTACAGTACAAGTGTGTGTTTAACATGAGTACATGAACGTGCTTGCCCAGGTGCGTATGTGAGTGTGTAACTCTAAGTCTTTTATGTGTGTTCGTATTCGCATGTCTGTAATTCTGAGTGCGTGGTGTGCCTTTGTGTTTGGGTAAATATAATTTTAGGGAGGTGGCTTGTGAGTAGCTTGTTCACATGCATGCACTCACTCATACATGTATGGGGTAATAAAGTGACGGAAATTTCCTTTATTTCAATCTTTCTCTGATAGAGTTCGATCGTCAAGTCGGGAGCTATCCCAAACTGTACCGGCCCGTTGTCTCCAATGAGGACCATCATCACCATCACGGACCATTTGTCCCGGTGCCTCTCAGCGACGTGATTACGGAGCAGCCGATCCAGAGTTACGGCTCTCAGATCTCCACCGGACTACCTGTTACGTTCGGCACGGCGGGCAGATCAAGCCAAGGCCCAGCCATGATGTCCCCCACCCACATTGGTATCCCCCTTCCGGGACTCGAGATTCTCGACAGGATACCCTTCCTCAAAGTGCATGACTTGGGTAAGTGGAACTAACAGGGAAATTCAACTAGAAAAATCTCTCACTCCCCCCACCCCTCCCCCAACCTCACATTTCCATATCCATTACGTTCTGGAAACTTTGCTGGACGAATCCCTCCACCCGCTCCACCATTTCCCTCGTCCGTACACTTCACCACACATGACAGATGAACCAGAAAATCCCGTATTAACCTTTGAAGATGAGACTACATATCCATCGTAGCAGTGGAAGACATCAAGTCCGAAGATCCATAATACGCTTATACGATCAAGAAATACACATATAAACGCACACGCACGCACATCCTTATACATACCTTGTCAGGGATTAGGAAGGACCTGGTAATCCTCTCTACTCCCTATCTCTCTTTGAATGTGTGCGTAAAAGACGTGGACTCGCGGAGTTTGAAACCTCTATCTCCTGCACAACCTTTTGGAGGTGGAAAGTTAGCGACAGCAGTATTCCCCGTGGCAGAAGCAACAGCCTGAGTCAGTCAAAATCTCTATTCCTCCTCATTTCTCCATCAATAGCATTTTTCCTGTCGGATCGATAAAAGAGCAGGGAGAGGGAGAGAGAGAGTGTGTGTGAAAGTCGGAGCTACGGGTAAAGCGATATTCGAAAAGGGAATTAGCCATGACGTCGTGGAGGAGGGTGTCTTTGTGCGTTGGCATAGAGTGTGAGCATGTATTTGTGCGCCCATGCCAGTACGTTAAGGACTCCCGGACGTGCCATCAGTGGTGCGGCGAGACCCGAGAGATCATTGATGTGCTCATTGGAAATAAATTTGTGAATATCTATAGGTCTCCTCTCCGGCGGTTCCGTCTGCTCACCTGGCTATCGGATTCACAACATGCAGGAGGATCTAGTGATGCGGGGGAAGACGGACACTCTCTTCTGTCCCTTCGACTCCAAGCACAAGTCCGTGTTCATCAAAGATCTGAACGAAGAAGTGATTTTTCAAGTGAAATTTACCCCCTCAATCTGTGAATGTGACTCGGAGGTAAGAGCGTGCTGCTGCTGGTAGAAACGTGTGTTACTCAAAAGGGATAGGCAGAGATTGGATATCTAACTTCCCGCACTGCATAAATAGCATTTCTGTTTCCTACTTTGGGGATTTCCTTCTCCGTTTGGGCGGGATATGTGCGGGAGTTTGAGTGTATGTGCTTGGGAAAGGATGTGGGACGTGAAGGACTTCATACGGGAGGGGATTATGGATGCATTAGACGGACCAGTTTGGATTATTTCATGAGGGCTGGAAATTTATACGTATGCGTTATACTCACATGTGGGTAGTAGAGGAGTCCCGTCAGTCTCACCAGTTATATTATACGCGTGTGTGCTCAGATAGTTTGGCAATGTGTGGAGAGGTCTGATTGGTACGTTGTAAAATGTGATTGGAACAGGAGAAGCGCTGTTTCGCCGTCTTCTCACCCGTGTACGAGAATCCATTCGGCGCCGTGATGTTCGAGGCTGGCCAGTTGAAGTATTCGTTGAAAATCCTCAATGCCCTAGAAGGAGAGACATTTGCCGTAACGTTCATCGGTAGCTCGGATATTTCAGTGAGTTTAACTTTATTTCAATGTTTCTGTACTTAGTACTACGACTGCACCATTCACTCCTCCATCCAGGATTTCCTCCGGCCCATTTTCCAAACAGCCAGAGTATAGTAGTCTGCTGGGAGCCAATCCATTTTCTTGGATCGTCCTCTCTGTAGAATACACGTCGGTGGCTCAGACGAGCCGTAGATGTGGACTAAGTCCTAAGAGCCGGTGGAAATGGGAGAGTTGTCAAGTGATACTGTGCCATGTGTGCAGTACTTAGTAGTTGGTGGGGGGGGGGGGAAGGAGTGTACGGGGATAGGCGCTGGAGTACTCTTACATCCTGTATGCACCTACTACGAAGACGATGAGGACGCCCATGAGGATGACTACTGTCTCACTGTCGACTTTTCCACTCGATGAAAAGCGCTAGCTGATAGGGTGCTATCGAATTCATTTTAATCGCAGCCCTCATGCCTCTCACTCCAACTCCATTTTACCTCATTATCTCGTCCATTTTACCATTCCCATTGTGTCCTCATCCCTTTCAAACGTCTCTTGACTCGAATATCGTGCTTTCACGTGGGCCCGGTGCCCACGTATCCATGCCGTCTCCTCTCATCGAGCCTGGTACTGACTGTTGGTGGCTCTCAGTCAAAATGGGAAGTACTGTATGTGTGTATGATAAGTAATATACATATATGTATATATATATTACTATATATGTGCGTGTATGGGATTTTTTGTATTTCTTTCTGTCGGTACGTTGCCTCCTCGTCGCCACCACAACAACTCAACTCCTTGGCCCCACGCTGCGCCATGTAAACAAAACTCAGATCAAAGGAGCGGACGGGACGATTGTTGCCATCATCAATATACAGAGGAAACGAGGCGAGACACTCAAGTACACCTTAACTTTCACTGAAGAAATCAGCTCAGCGAATAAAGCGCTCTTTCTCGGCTGCATCATTACTCTCGTAATAATAAAAATCATTCTCTCAAAGCCCTCCTACTCCTCCACTTCCCACTTACTTTATTTCACTCTAGAGCTTTATTATTTCCCTCTTATTTCCCCAGCTGTGCCTCCCGACCTGGCTTACGCCTGCCTGTTTGTATAGTGCATTTATGCGGAGTCAAAGTGGTGGTAGTAAGTTACAGAAATATACACCGACTCATCCTAATCGTACGCCACTTTTTCGGCTATAGCCCAACTCTAAATGGTTTTCGTCCTTATAATAATGCCGTAGTGAGTGTGGCTCTCTCTCTCTATTTTATATGATGATTAATCCAGTATGTCGTATTGCTTGAAGAACAAACATGGATGGGATTACGCATGTTTGTGAGGGTGGGGCACGAGACTTTATGTGGCAGGGGATACATTAAATTCGTAATTTTATTTATGTTAACATTATATTTTAAGCGCATTTTACTCCACGATTCGAAATAGGTAAGCCTAGAAGGTGCAAAGGATGGAATGGAATTTTCCCGCACGTCCACATGTCACAGCGTTTCATTGATTCTTTCGAAAATATTATCTGCTGGTATGGGTAAAGCATATCGGGGTTGTTCTAATGTTACGTCTTCGGAACTTGACTAACCTCATTGCCTTTAGAAATCAGCGCCACCGTAGGCGTTACGATTATAGCGTCACTTTTCCCTAACCCCCTCACTCTCCTTCAGTATGTAACGTAATGTGTTAAGAGCCATATACATACATATGCTGGCGCGAGCGTTAAGAAAAGTATGCCGCTTACGCGTGAGACTTTTAGGGGTGTGTGATTGAGGGTTTAAGAGTGTGATTGTCTTGATCGAAGGAACACGCGGGTTGACTTTCTCGTAACACACGAATGTTTCAGCGCCCCGTGTGCGCAAGAGTTGGGGGCATCCCTTTTATACGTGTCTGGATTAGTCTTGCCTCAATCAGTGTATGCGTGCTTTTATGCTCTTGCATGTAAGTGCATTTCTACGCACCTCGTTCGTGCACAGGTATGTAGGCGTCATCTGCATGGGATAATAAGTGGGATCTGTGTGTGCTTGTGAGAGAAATGTGTGCACATTGTAATTTTAGCATTCGTGTGTGGAATATGCATGTGTGTGAGTGTATTGTATGACGAAATGATGATGGGTGCATAAAACGTGAGGCAGTAAAGTGTCAGCAGTTGTCCATGTTGTATGTGTATGAAGGCCTTGTTGAATATTCAATTCCAGGCCTCACAGTCAGGTGTACGATTCAAGGTTTCTCACGGATCGAATAATTCTAAAATATACGATTTGCGGTATCCAAAGTATCGGGTCAGGTAGGTCTTCATCCGATCCGGTAGTACAGAAGTCGAATAGGAATGGAAGTTGTATGTGAACTGCAGAATGTCGGATCGGATTCAGATAGATCCAATGGATATTCCCAGATATGAGATATATTCACTTACTAGTTTGATGCAATAGCATAAAAATTCACAAATTTTTTGAATTATGTAAATGAAACTAACTTTTACCCAGAAAGTGCTGCTCCAGAATTCTGCAAACGTGACCAAATGCTCCAGAATGCTGTGCTGTAACAGTTGATCCGTTGGCTAGCTTTCACTCAGGTCAATGCAAAACTGCTATAACTACGTTCCCCATACATTCCGACAGTCTCATTGGATTCTTAGGTTTAAATTTAACAGCAATAAAGCTGAGCTTTATAATTCGATGTAATACGAAATTTTGAGGATTGTATATTTTTCAAAAAATAATAAAACTTTGGATATTAGCGGATCGGATAGGAGACGAATGGGAAAACTTACATCAGATGCAATGTTGGATCGGATGCCGACGGGCTTACACTATCCGACTTTTATGGGTCGGATCTGATCGGATAGCGAATAGTCAAATATCGGATCCGTGGGAAAGCTTGGCACATCTCAGGCAAATATGTAATTTCCGGCCGTATTTGCTCTTCCAGGATTTGGTAAGCTGTGAAGCGGACTGCAGTAAATGCATATGCCTTTCACCCTTCTTCGTCGGCTGCCTCACTATCCTGGGATTAACCTTGTTCTCGCATACAGCAGCGTCCAAGCCCAGCTCGATTAAATAGTAAAGTGCTCCCGGGTTGTGTTACTCCGAAGGAAGGGAAACAGGATGAGAGCGAGAGAACAACAACCCGTCCCTACTCATATAGTCCTCGTACTACTACTGTACTCAAACGCCGAAGACTTCACTTTACTAGAGAACTACTGTACTACTACCACTACAACTACTATTACTACTACTTCTACTCAAACAGCAACAACAACTACTCAATCCTACTATGATGCTGATGAAAAACTTCCATGATTGGATGAACAAAAAACGAAGAGAAGAGCCTATAATATGAAATCAATTGTGTGGTAACGTAAACTCACTGGAAGAGTAAGGCGCGGATTGACTCATTTTTAGTGCTACTACATATATAAGAAACTTAAGTAAAGTTGATACCGTCAACGACTGTTCTTGTTATAACTACAGGATAACTTTTGATAGCACGGATTCAATTTTTTCGCCCCGCCCATACTCTCCAGTTAGCCAGGAACTTCCGTGTCCCTATTCTAGAGCTCTCGCCCACACGCAGAAACACACACACACACACACACACACACACACACATATACACACATTCAAAAACACAACCATCCTCCCAACTCTCTATCGCAAAACTTCTATCCACAGCCATCGTACTCTTCCGTGTCAACCATCCACTGAGAATTGAACCTGTAAGTCAATATGGAGCGGCGTAGTTATATAAATAGTGAAAAAGAGCCGTGACTGGATGAAGATTGGAACAAATCTGGCTGCAACTACAGAACCCACACCATATACTGAAGCAAGAGCAGTCAAAATCCAACTTTTTGTCTACCTGACCGTCAAAGTTAGTTTATCTGGAGAAAAAATAAAACTTATGCTCATCAAGGCCGCTGGAGAGGCTCCCATTTTATTCCACCTATCTTCTCTCCAAAGACAGACTCACATGCACATGTATACGGAAATGTTATCAAGGGATGACCAAGTTGTGCCACATAACCTTGAGGTAAAATTGCCAAGTCCTCCCGGTAAAACAATATAGTTCTCCATCTCCATCTTCTCCACCCCTTTCCCTTCAAAGTCTTATCCTCTGAAACCATGGAATGAAAGAAAGAAAACTGGAGAAGAGCTGGTCAGATGTACACAAGATCTTCCCCTTTTTCAATCATGCTCATTGGTGAGCCACTGGCCTTGTACATCTGACCAAACGGTGACCAACTCCAGGGTAGGATTGCTGTCTCATTGCGCCAGAGAACTATACCACTGGGAGCTGACGAGGGGATGAGACAAGAGTGACATTGTTGAGCCACCAGTAATGCAGTTCCGGTAGTCCTTCGATTATATAATTCTCTTTATTTCATTTCTTCAACATTCAGAATGTAATCCAGATCAACTAACATTGACTAACATAACCAGCTCAGAGTTGTGGTGGCATATAAAACAATTCGAGTTGTGACAGTGCTAACGTTGCCTCTGCTCCAACCTCTACCAGCAGCCCCTGTGCAGCCCGGCGCACCAAAGATCCCAAGGGGGATCTGGAATGTCTTAAGTTACCACGAAGATACTGTTACAACATGGACACTGCCAAATTCCCATCCTCCCGACCGCTTAGCCCCGTCATAATCGTTTCCACACTCCACTGAAGGCTCTCCACACGCACACGAGATTAACATGATTGGATCCGTAGAGGGCTGTAACACTGCGAGCTACCATGACTCCCATGAGACTCCTACCCTTCACCACCACGACGGCATGGACGTAAAATATAGCTCAACAAGTCCACCATTTTTTCATATCCCCATCAATCACATATTCCGGTAGTGCAGTTGTGGTAGTTCGGACTGCTTCGAGGACGGGAATTTCAGCCACGTACGACAGACATCCCTGTAGGAATTTAATACATGTGTACGCACAATCCACTGAGGTACTTCATGAAAACCAACCCTCCTCATACTCTCTCCGTGCTCTACGCCGAACTAATCCTCAACTTTGGCTTCCGAGATAATGCAAGTGTGAAGAATCCCCTCGTGACCAAAGTGTGGACTATAAAAAACCACTTGCGATCCCTCATCCCCCCAAAAATACTTTTTAACATCGGGATCAACGAAAAGAGAGCTGAAAATTCCGGGTTTATACGTCAGAACATTACGGCTGGGAAAGGGATAGAGGTGAAATGAGAATGGAGGAACCGGATTATTCATCTTTTTTTCCGCCAAAAAACTTTTCACCCTCTTCCATCTTCAACGTCACCGTTTCTCTGCCTGGGTCATGTGTATGTGTATGGTTGAATGTGTGGGGGGGGAATATGACCAGAGTTTATTGATGGAAAGACGCTCGGAATCGCTCCTTCATTGCCAACCGCGAAACCAGGAGAACACGCCGATGTCGTTGTCGACCTTCCCCGTCACCGTCGTCGCTCCTCAGCCAAAGGAACAGCACCAGCTTGTTTTACGCCACGAGGCAGGATTATAACTGCGACGCCATAACTATATAACATACATATACACGGACATACACACTCCCTGCCATACACATAGAACCATAGTAGTGCCAAGTATGGAGAAAGTGGGAAAGTTGTAGAAACAAGTTGCCGAGTCAGCAGAACTCGGGAGGAATAGTTATGCTCAACAGAAACGAACGGAGAAGTAAGACGACGAAGGTAAACACAACCAACAATCCCTGAGTCAGTCAAAGGTCTAACACGTACTTATATGCATACGCACATATGTACACATATACCTACACTATGTGTATGCATAGCCAGCTCCACTACGCTTTCCTACTATGTGCGGAGCATTGTCAAAGAAAGGAGCGGATGGGAGGGAACGCAAGGCATAGAAAGAGATAGTGAGGGATGGGGAGGGACAACAAAGGATTGTGCGGGAGAAAGTGTTTGGAATAAACAAACGGAAATACCAATCAGCTGAATACATAAGTAGCAGTACGCCACGTACAAAAAGGTACACAAACACATCATGATGTACGTCGTACCCCCATTATTCGCATAATAATGAATATAGTACGAGGCTTCACCATTACTACTCCCCGCAGTTTTTGAGGTGGAGCTTACAATGCAACCTTGCCAAAATACACGAATACAAGAAGAAACCCCCTTCTTTTTCGTTCTACCTACTAACGATACCGTAATACGAAAAATAAAAAAACATATTAATAGCCACTTGTGGACAAATGGTGGATTGTGTATAAGGGGGGGGGAAGTGTGTTGGGACTGATGGAGTGAGGGCGGGAGCGAGTGTGTGCGTGTGCATGTGTGTGGTTGAGTGGTGAAATAAAAGTGATGACAGTGAGTAGTACGTTTGTGTGCATGTGTCTAAGTGCGGGTGTTTGCGGATAGGAAAGCGCTTAAAAAATGAGCCACTTAACAACTTATAGGCAAATCTTTGTGTGAAGCATGTGATGACGGAAAAAATAAAGCTAAGTATGCAAAGGTCCTAAAAAGCGTCGCCGCGTACATTTCCACACACGTAGCCACACCATGAAAATCGTACATATAATATATGTACGAAAGTATCACCTGTATACACGTGTACCACAAGTTATATATTAAAAATAATGATTACTATTATTATTATTCCTACATAAAAATGTATACGACAGAGAATAATAAAGGGGAAAACAGGTTGGACTCAACAATGCCTATGTGTCATCTCTATTTATGGTTATCTTCACAGGGTGAGGGAGGCGTTGGATAGGTGGTTCATGTGTGTAGTATTCACCCATTCTACTCAAATTTGATTTTCTCACTGCTGCAGTGTTTTCCTTGCTCTTGTGTAGGACTGACGAGGTGCTTGTTGGGAAGTGTACGAGCACAGAATGCTTATATATATATATATAACTCTATATATATATATATATGCAAACTGTGAATTTGAGTCTGCAGATGATGACGGGGAACTCGGATGTCTTCTTCCCTCTCATGCACAGCCAGTGGTCGAAAGGACAAAGAAACTCTGCGGTGACATGGGACCGAGCCTCACGGAGGTAATGACACATGTAAACATAGGGAATACGTGCATGGACAAACATAGCTGATGAATAAACAGAGAAGCTTCCGGGGCTCACATTCAAAAACGTTGTTTAGCATGGGGAAACTAGTGTAGGAGGAGCATGAGGGGGTCCTAAGGAATTGAAAAATGGGTCAAGCTATGGTCACATGCAGCATGCTCGTATGACCCAAGTTGGGAAAGAGCGAAGGGGGCAGAGTTTCTTGAGAATTTTCCCCATTAAAATACCAGAGGCACAATGGCCCACTCATACAAACGGAGGCACGATCATATTGACACAATACACGCTCCCCACACATAGCACACCACAGTTGTACGAGTCACAATGGACTACATATATCCTATGATATCCAAGGGAAGTAGTTGTTGGGGGGTTCAACTCATCAGGTCACGTTCTGTATACTGTGTTGAAGAATGTTATTTGTGAGGGAGCCTATCTGAGGGAGGATATCTGGGAGCCATGGAATCCAGCCACTTGGACTTGATCGATGAAAAAGGAATTAAGTACCCAATATTACAAACAGTTGGATAGAATGCAATAAGAGTTTTACAAGAGAAATAATCATTAATCAGCGGGGTTTGAGCTAATAGTACTCTCAGAGCCGTTTGGAGCATGTACAGGGCGTTTATAGAGTTTCTTCTATCAACTTGGGCAATACATATGTAGACTGACGTGTTACTACATTTTGAGGCGAGATGCGGACGAGCGAGCCCATAGTATCAATGACGACCCCAGCAGACGCTTTCTGCCGCGGGTTGGCATGACATGATTGGCTTCATGTCATTTCTCAAGTGCGTATGTTAAGTTTATGATGCAGCCTTGTTATCCGACTCATTATTATCATCGTCCTTCTGGTGGGGGATGGCACTGTCTTGGGCGAGTTCACACAATGACATTCCGAAGGAGCAGAAGGAGAGGGATCTCGCCATGAGTTCCCCCTTATTTATTCGTCCATCCTTTCCGGAATCGGATTTTGAGAAATGCACGTCTGGCCTTTTCTTCCTCAAATGACAGTCGGATGGAGGCCACTGCGCATTATGACTGGTTGGCAGATGGGCTGAGTAGAAGACACATGGACGTGTTGTCGGCTGCTCTGGAGAAACTGGGCCTGATGACACCCCCATCATCATCCTCATGCACTCGGTCGGAACATTACTAGTACAGCCCACATTACTGCTTCCCTGGCCAGAATCCTTGACTCCGTACCCTCTTCTAGGAGCAGCACTGCTACGGGAAACTGCAATAGAATCTCCAATACCCACCGGCGACGCTGCTCCGGTCCACTCCAATGGGACAGTTCGGAGTTTGTGGGAACTCCCAGGGAAGTCACTCCCAGTAAATCGTCCGCCTATGTATGAGAATACTGTAAAAAGCTGAGAACAAAATTGACATTAGGAGATCACAGTGGAAAAGGGGGTCGGTTTTGACTGAGATTGAGGGAGAAGGAGCTGGATTCGATAGTGGGTTAGAGGGGTTTCCTCAAACTTTTCTCGTCACCTTCAATTTCACAGTGCAACTCACTCCCGGATCCACTGATGTACTCGTTCCCTGGAGTACTCACGGCCGAAGTAGTGGCTCCCGTATGCTTTTCCTCTTTTGCAGGACGGACTAAAATCTTCCCCTTCCTCTTCTGCTGCCCTAAACAGAAACTGCTCACACTGAGGCACCGGCTCCGTATCAAGCCAACAACAAAGTTTCTCAGCCGAATCCATGAGCCCTTCATAAAAACCTGCTTGTAATCACCAACATTGGGATCTTCCACGTAGGCCACATCCCCTCTCACCAGTTCTTCTTCAAATGATAGGGGGATCTAAATAAATTCAGTCCACCATTGTAATTTGTTGCCTTAACACGGGCGGACGCCTCTCAAACTGTAAATATTGGCCACACGAGGTTATCCCATAAGCCACCCCTCTCCTTCTCTCTCATCACCAGTAGCAGCTCAGCGGGGACCCAGAAGGTCACATATAACGAGTACGGCTTTGAATGGGAAATAAATTGTGGAATTGAGCAAATTGACGTGCAAGGCCCCATACCCTCGTTACTGATGAACCACTGTTCTCATTATGCGGAGCTGGAGCTTTCCGCGCCTCCTCGGCTAAGTGCAGGGAGTGGAAAAGGAGAAATTTTAAATACTGCTCCATCCCCCCATAGTCCAGCTCGACCAGGTCGAAGGCATTGAATCTATTGCGATCCCCGTGTTTGTCTCGGCCCAGCATGATTTCCTCCTGAAGCTGGAGCATCCTATGAACGCTCTCCTGCAACAAGAAAGAAGGGGGTACATACATCTCCGTCAGGCCACCAGTAGTATAGTAGTAGTAGTGAAAGTGCTAGTATCACGGTTTCACATATGAACCATTCTACCTCTCTCACTCAGTCAGTCATACATGTCACATGTCCCTACCCTTTCAGCACAGCCCTACCCCGGCCAAACTGAAAAATGGGATGCGACCAAGTGAGGGGATTCGTGTTGTTACGGCTCAGTCTTACCATCTAGCCGCCTTAAATTTCCCATCCAATGTGAATGGAAATTTTTCCTACCCGCGCATACTACACTGGTACACACGCATGGAAACACACATACACTAATATACATCACTGACTCGCGCGCGCACACACACACACACACACACACATTTATTCTTTTACTTATGTGCGCAAACTTACTCCTACACAAACAAATAAACATACACGTACGCAAACACACGTACATAGATTCATACAAGGAGCCTTCGCCTCAAGACGCATACATTAATGAGGAGTCGAACAGAGAGAGGGAGGGTATTTATTGATGAGTAAGTCGGCATATGCAGGAATAAGTCAGGCTTATGCAGGAGCTGGAGGATAAGTATACGTATACGAGACTTACTGGACGAATACGAATATTTTCCAATTTCACCGAATCCGATACATGCTCATCCGTCATTGTTCCTCCAACGTTGATGCCTGTGTGCGACTCCCACAGATCGGAGGATCCCCCCTCCTCGTTTTCCCTGCTCCGAGACATCCGTGCCTGCACATAAGCGGACGGAGTGAAACAGAGCTCCTCCGATCTCCTCCTCCGGCTATCGCTCTCCTTCCTGTAGAGTGAAAGAGAATAGGATGAGGTGATTCATCCACACATGCAGACAAGGACCTATCGGGCGACACACATCAAAGACAAGTCCTTCATCGTTACAAGCCGTCCGAATGCTTAGCAATTGGGGGGAGGGGACTGAAAAGTAACATGGACATAGGCTCCTTTCCCCCTTTCGCAGCATTTGAAACGGGAGCGAATTAGATTTACTCCGTAAAATCCTCCGAAGGGAACCGGGGCAGGGAGGATCTCCTTGACCCCGATACGAACATCTGCTCCAGACAGGTGGGATCCAGGACCGAGTAGAATTCAATCAGGTTTCCACCAAGACCACAACCGGGACCGCCGCTCCTATCTGGTAGACTTATTGGGAGATGACTCCCGGAATAAGCATTCCCCCTAGGGATGGAGTCGGACATCCCGCCTGGATACATCTAGAATGGAAGGCCATTCATCCAAGTTAGACCAACTCTGACCACTACAGCGGCTAGTGCATAAATCTGAATGGGTTTTGAATTATACTGGGAAGTTTACAGTTGGTAAAAGGGAGGAATGGAGGAGTGATTACAAAAATCTACCATTATTTCTCCCCTCCAATCGAAGATCAGGACGTGGTTAATGGGTCTTAATTTAGCCGAGACGAGCGTGTGGGGGCATTCCTAATTAATTCAAAGAGATTCCTGGAGCTCGACCCTCTAGACTGGCTCAAGTGGGGGATTTGCAGTTCCCACAGAGTTACTCTCCAATTACATTATATTACCGCCACGGCCTCAGCCGCTAGGAGTAGGAGTGGGGAGCAGTACCTTTACATTTGTAGTCCATGAAATCATCTAATTGAACACCCACCTGGCTGGTGGATTGAGACATTTTGAGAGTCGTGGTGGTGGTAGTGAGGAATCCGGGCGGCGAAGCCGGCGGGCCATCTTGTAAACCCGGGTTGGATGGAGTGGAATTTGAGGATGATGATGTTGAAGATTGCGAGAGCGGGCCATGGGGAACTGCGGGCGTGACAGAGAATGTCTTAGTGGAATTTTCAAGGAGCGTCCGGAGGAGTTCTCCTTACATGGCCCCACGGTAATTGTATCCCGCTCCATCAAACTAGGTCCGTTTTCTGTAGTCATCTCCGGCGTAGTCCTGCCATTTGCCAGCTCAGCCGTGCAGCGCAACAGCAGGGAATTCCCGACATGTTCCTTCACCTCCTCTTCCCGTCCTGACTCCTGCTCATCACGAGGCCTCGGCTTCTCCTGGGATTGTTGAATGTCGGAGGAAAAGGGGAGCGGATCCTCGAATGACTCCTCACTCTTGTTCTCCACCGCTTCCGATATTCTCATGACCTTATTCTCTTTCGCAGTTGTCGTGGAAGGAGTAATTGTGGAAGTTGACCCTGGATATATCCCTTGTGCCCTCATCTCCCTCTCTACCAGAGTAAGGACATCCAGGAAAATTTCGTCGTTGCTCACAGCGAAAGCAGGTGTGATGACCGTACCAGATGGCTCATCCCGGAAGGGGAGCTGAGTGGCCAGAGCAATGAGCTCTAAGGCTTGGTCATACTCTCGTTGGTGATGAGCTGACTGTAATGGGTCCGTGGGATCTTCCTTTCCCGACGTACCATTATCATTATGAGGATCCAGGTCATTGAGGTTCTGACGAGGACATACGTGGAATATGGAAGTGAGCGTGGGAGGTCTTCGGAAAGGGGATACAGCGTCTTCCATTTCATATTTTCTTCCCCCACCTTCCGGATCTTCTTCAGTAGTAGCCTCCTGAGAGCCTCCAAGTGCTTCCTCAATGTCTCGAAGCTCTTTACGGGAGAAATCGTAAAAATATTCATACTCGAGTTCAATATCTTGAGTGGGTGAGCGGCGACGGGCGGGATGGAGACCAATATGACGTCGTCGCACCTCCTTCACTTTGTCTCTCTCGACTACTAGAACTGTGGAGCTGCGGGGTAAGGATAAGGATGAGGGTTGAAGACAGTGGGGATTTTTTCTCATCACGTTTGAAGTGCCTGTGTTGGTGGGTCTGTTGAGGAGACAATTAATTTTAGAGCAGAAATGCCCCTCATGCTTCTTCTCCTGCTCGTTCAGATCTGTATCCGAGTCGTCTTTTATGAGGTGCTCGCCTGACCGTGGGATTAGATGCAATTGACTCTTGGTTGCCCGACGCAGCTCGGCTAGAATGGCGTCAAGCTCACTCTTCCCCTCTGAACATCTAAATTCAACCAGTTCTGCCAAACTTTCAACTTGATATTCAGCTATCTGTATCCCTTGGTCTTCCCAAGTTGAGTTGGCTGGGACTGATGGTGGAAGTGGTCGGCTATTTCGGTCCGATTCAAATCTCATGGTGATGGCATCCGGATTTTTCTGGTTCGCTGCACTACTGTTGGAATCGATGACTAGATCATAAGGTTGGCATACAGTAGGGCCATCCATTTTCTTCCGCTGCTGGAGATTCTCATTAGGAGCGTCATCGGATCCCGTTTCCCCCGCCGCCGATGATGATGTGGAGACGAGGAACTCATTGGATTTTCCAACTCTATTTCTCATCCCGACCGTTGTTCCAGACATAGGAGCATCGTCGCCTCCATTGGATGGCGTCGCAAGAATAGTACGACTCATATTCGCACTACCTTCCACATCCCATCCGTCCTCTTTCTTGGAGGAAATCTTCCCCACGAGCTCGTTAGCATTCTTTAACTCCGACTTCCACATCATCAATGCAGTGTGCGTGTGTTTCAACCTGAAAAACACTGAGTCAGCTGAAGACATAGATTGCCTTTTACACTTGCCTAATTCATCCTCATGTTGGAATTCGATAGAATTGAAGCTATGACACATAATAATATTTGAAGATGAATATAAAAAGAACTCATTTAGGAAAAGTTTCATCCGTACCAATCAAAGCACCGTCACATTCACCAACGACTGACCAACTGTCCTATAATGTGATTAACATAATGACGTCCTTTATATCAACTTCCATCCGGACAAAGAAAGTCTTACACTCGATCAAAGATCTGATCTCTGTGACACAAAGATTCTTTCCGAATCGGAACTGTTCTCACACTGTACAGATGTAACTCTAGGAGTGCATCACAAAATCAAGCAAGAGGCTGTCCATAAAGGCACTCCCTTGTAGGGAGTGTAAGCACAGACCATGAGGGTCTGCGTTATTTTTATTACGTAGCGTGAGGGATCTCAATGTTAAATAAACGGCGAGTCCTTACGCTACGTCGAAAACCTCTACCGAGGGTCTGCACTAACTACTAACTCCCTAATTATTACGTATGCATAATAAATATACCAAGCAGTAGGCGCGCGCGCTCAGCGCAGGACTTAAGTTTAATGTACATTTTGAAAGCTTGATTAGTTAAAGCTCTTTAGATTGGCCCTCTTTCCTATGGTAACCATTTTTGAGACTCTTGCCAAGTAATGTCAGCAAGGGCAGTGCAATTAAAAACGGTCTTGGCAGTATTTAAAAATAATTTATGAATAATGAATTTCCAATCTTAAATTAATAAAACTTCAAATTTCATGTATAATAATATGCATAATCAAGAGTATCGAATTATTTCGACAATGCGGGCAGAGTTTAAAATCTGAAATGAAAGTAAATGTCAGAAGTTTTAATTCAGTTGAGCCAGTAAGATTTATGGTGTCATTTGAAGCTAGATTAAAATATAATTTATTTTTTTAGTTTAGTTTAATTAACATGGTAAATTATGATTAATTAAAATTATAATAATTTATAAGCTAATTTATAAAATTTTCAGAGGTGTCAGCTTAAGTTCTTGCGGGGGGAGTATAAAATAAAATACTTGAAACTAAAAAGAGATTTGGCAATCTTTGAGTTGGTGTGCTTCTGACTGAGTTCTGACAACGCAGGTTGCGACTTGCGACTGCGAGGGCTATTAAGTTACTTTGATTTCACGTTCAACTGAGAGTTTCCCCATGACTAGCAGTAGTGGTGGCAACACGAGGAAGTTCACGCAGAAGAGTTGTAACCAAAACTTTTATAGGGGCGAAATTTAATTTTAGACTTATTCTGGTGAGATATCTATCATCTAATATAACCCATCCTACAATAAGGTTCAGCTTACTTTTCACAACAGGTTTGCTCGTGTGTGACGTAAAACTCTTGCGAATTAAGCTATGCATTATAGTACGAACAAATGTTGAAGAATGATGTCTACAATTTATTTTACACACACAAAATATCTTACGTAACAACCATGAGCAATAGAGCAAATCAAGATTTGGTCTTTTTCATTGTTTGTGACGTAGTAGGATAAAAATTATTTGATCATTGTAGAAATTGAAACCAAAAATCGTTTTTAGGGCGCTGTAAAACTGATACAATTGCTACCTCTAAACCAGAACCAGAACCTCTTTTTACACACAAACAGTTAATAAATTTTTCGAGATCTCATTTTAATAGTTATTTATTTATAGAGGTAGATGGCCATGCTGCAATAGCGGGGCAGTCAGGTTATCGGAGGTTATATTTTCAGATAGCCAACGGCAACAATTAAGATACTAATAGTAAGCAGAGTCAGATACTTGATGCTTTCATTTTATCTGTCCATCCGTCAGTATGTTGCCGCTATTTCTATTGAACCGAATTTTGATTCCATTTCGATTTTGACTGACTACAATTTGATCTTATTCAAATTTTTCACTCAAGTCTTTGCCAATCGGTCGTGAAGACTTCAGGATAGTACGCTATTAAAATTTGTGAACACCAGTTCATTTCAGTCGGGGACATTAGATAACCTCTCCGTAGAAAGGTTTAAATTTTTTCACCTACCAAGGGGGGATCCCACATGTCCTCCTAGCACAGATTGGGCACTAATAGGATTTAAGAGGTCATGTAGAAACATTAATAATGCCAAACTCCTAGGTGTTGAAATTGTAAATTCACGTTTGCCGGAGTTACAGACCGTCAAATTTTTCATCACTTCGAGGCGAAAGGGGTACGTGTTCACTGAAAATTCCCATGTTTAATCCCATAAGGATTTTCCAGTTTTGAATTTCGAGTCATTTTTGAAAAATCCGCCTAAATTGATTCCAATTCTGTTGAGTGCAGGTAAAATCCATCCGTATGGTCTACAAACTCAATATTTTACAATTTCTGAAAAATTCACGACATTAGGAGCCCAACAATATTATTCGAATTTTTGGTCCGAGACAGTACTATAGGCATTAATGGGAGCGTCCTCGAAATTCAAAACTGGAAAATGATTATGTGATTTAAGATGGGATTTTTCAAAGAAGACGTACATGACCTCTTAAACCCGCGTCAACTCTGCGCTAAGGGGACATGTGGGATCCCCCCTTGTTAGTTTAACTAATGGATTGGAACTGCTTTATGACTCAAAACTGACGATTAGTAGTGATTCCTTCAAGGCACAACAATGCCGGAACTGGTACGTACGTACCGGTCAGGTCAGTGGGGGTCATCGAAGGCCTTCCACTATTATGACGCTACTTTCCTTTTCGGTTGTAGTTTTATTCTATAAACAGTTTTAAAAATTTTACTGTGTACATGACCATTAGAAATCCTCCGAAGCGTTTAAAAACTTTAGAGACAATTAAGAAATCCCAGCAGAATTGTCCGTATTCTCTCTGGCAGTCCTAGCACAAACTATGGCATTTTCTAATTCCACAGTGAACGGCATGGCCTCCATGCACTTCCGTCTCCAGGTCGACATATCAACATTCTGTAATCAGTTGTTGTTGCCTGGTTATGTACACACCTATCGTTCACAGGACATACGCTTATGAATAGCGTACTTTGGCGGTACCGTGGTTGTCGTTCGTCCGTCACTCTCCTAATTTCCCTATTGTGAAGTTGGATGGCAAAGTTGATTTTCTCATTACCGCCCCTTGGAACCCTCACTTCCACTATCTGACAGAGAAGCTGTGCCAGGTGCTCATCTTTAAAAGCAGTAGCAGGTTCGTTAGTGAAGTTAAACGAGACATTTGGGTCGATAGAAAAATTCAAAGTTTGTAGTAAGTGTAATTCGATTTCACGTAATCCAATATGGTGAATTGGGGCACTAGTGAGCGTAGGTGTGGGTGTGTGTGTGTGTGCGTGTAATGTACATTGCACTCTGTCGAAAGGTTAAAGTTTTTCGAGCATAAATCACAGTTGGATCTCTCTCCCATACTCTCTCTTTCCTTCTTCCTCTCTTCGCAGCGGAGTAGGTGAGAGATTCATAGCGTATGAACAAAGTGAAGCCTCCAACTCTTCACATTTCTTTCCCGTGCATGCACAGCGTCCAATGTCGATGGAGGAGGTATATAGGGCATATAGGGAAGGATGAGGATGAGATGAGAAATTCTTTCTCTACCGTGTTTTCCGAAACTACACGTATATCTATATAGTTATGAGAATGTGCCACAGTGTTTGTAGTGCTCAAGGGGATGAGAGCCGGTTCCAGGAATTGGTTTTCCAGTTGCCAATTTGACATTGACATTGTTTATTTTCATTTGACACTGTTTCAAAGGATGAACATGAGAGTTGCTGTAAATAATAAATGATGGGGGAGGGCGGCTGCAGGAGAGAAAATTTAGATGGGTTCCACTCTGCTATCGTGCTTTGTCCTGGTTTCACCCTGTCGTCCTCCGGCTGTCGCTGTCTATCTGTCTATCGCTCGGTCAGTCTCGGTTTCGTTCCGGGGCAAAGTTATAACTTTTTGATTAATTTCTATACTTTTCTCCGCTGACTACGGAGGAGCCACGAAACAACAAGGAGAAAGATGTGGAAGTAAAACTACTGCTAAGGAGGATCCTGCAACTTGAAAATTGTTCTTTTTTCCGTCTTGTTTCTTTCTTTTTTCCCCTCTAACTGTCGGAGCGTGCCTTTTACTGTAGTTGATGGTGCGGTGCTATGCTGGATTAGTGAATCGGGTTTTTCGTGGTCCTCCCAGTTGTGAGCTGTACTTAGTAAGTTTTCCGAACCTCAACATGAATTACTCACGCAAGTTATTATTAGAGGTCCCGGTCGGATTAGCTTGGATAAGTAATTTTTCTCTTTCCCCCTCTTAATGTGTATATGTTTGGCTGAGCAATTCTGAGAGCATGCACTCCACGCAGTTGTCCGCAGCTGCGGAGTAATTCTTCGAAGATCCAATAATAACCTTTCTAATTAGTACACTTCTTCCCACTATTGAATAAGCGAGTTAGGATGACGCTCAGGTGGGTGGTTGACATGTAACATGGCATCAAGGGTACTTTCACATGACTACTGCGTAATGTAGTGAAAGCGTGTACCTGAGTACACATACTGCTATCGGGTATGTTTGGGTACAAGCCATCTTGTAGCTTTATCCCATGGAATTATCATTAGGGGGATCCTGCTGTGAGACGGCCATAAATAGTGACAGATCCTGGGATAAGCAGATTGGGAGCTGAGGTAATGCTATAAGAGAAATTCACGAACTCTGCTGTGCTAAGGTCATTGTCGAACTATGAATATTTGTAAGAGCCTATACGTCTTCCAGCTTCTCTCTGCCTCCCGGAATGAAATGGTTTTGGGAGCAAATGCTTATCTTGCGTCAAACGAAATTGCTTTTCACCCTTTTCCGTATTGCCGTGTACGATGCGTGGAGAACAGGCTAGCGTGTGTGCATGATGGTGGTTCGAGTGTGTATCCATCTTCTCTTTCCCAGGCCCTGACGTTATCCTGTAAACGGATAACCGGCTGCCCGCACAGTCCTCTGCTCATCCTATACTCGCGTGTAGTAGCAATAGTAAATAGTAGTATTACTGCTGCACAAGTTGGAAACAGAAATAGCTCGTGTTTCGTGTAGACGCTCGGCTGCAGTCTCTTTTGTCCTCTCTCCCGAATATTATTTGAAATTGGATGGCCCTGAACTATGGCAACAGCAGTAGTAGGAGTTCAGATTGAAAGTAAGGGCCAATTTGCCTTTCCGGACTTTTCACAACTTTTTCCTATTCGTTTTATGCACAGAGAGAGAGAGAGAGAGTGAGAGAGGTACGTGTGGCAAAGTAGCCAACACGAATGTAGTCGAAAACAAATTTCTGTCTTCACCTGCCTCTCTCTCTCTCTCTCTGTCTCGCTTCTTTTAGTTTTTGTTGTCTTGGGGTAGCGGCAGTGAAGGGCTGTTCACAAGACGATTACGTTTCAATTCTGAGATGAGCTCGTGTGGTCCACCATGTTGAGGAGTTGCGGGTGCACTGACGACAGGGATTTTATCTCGTATTCCTCCATCTTCACCCTGCATAATTCCGACGTCATCTGGGCTAAAGTCAATGGTATGTATATATTTTATGTAATGGGGTAGAGGGATGTAAAGTTGGGTTGAGAGTAAGTGTGACCTCAGTCTGCCCCCAATTCACACTGACTCTGTCCTATCTCCCGTGCGGCAGATCCACCCCATATTATATGGCTGTATTCCCAGAAGTAGTGTAATAGTCTTTCTTCGGTCTGGAGGACCTTCTCTCTCTCTCTCTCTCTCTCTCTCTCCCTCTCTCTCTCTTTGTTGTGATACATGCTGCCGCAGCGGGGATATTCTGCGAGGGAGTTCTCCCTCTGGAGGTACTACCGGAGGAGAGTTCTGAAAGTAACCTCTCCTCTCGCCCCATCGAATGTCGTGTCGTCTTGCGGGATGAGCGGGTGGTGAAAGTGGACGAAATTGGGACGGCGGATTGGTGTAAGCAAATCAATAATAGTAGATTCCGTTTAAGGGGAAATCGGCGCACGGAAACTGGAAATAAAATCAAAATGATCAACTCGGAGTAGTCGTAGGAATCGAACAACCACTACCGCCGTGCGGGGAAATTCTCCCATAACTATACCGTCTCCGTCTTTCTCAGCTGTGACTTTCTCACACTCTCTGCTCCGAGCGTTGCTAGGGGAGGATTTTGGTGGTGACTGAGGCGTGGATAAAAAGGCTGGAAAATCCTTCCAAACCATTCCGTCATCATTTACAAACAGGAAAGCATGAATTAAGCCGCACCACACAACCTTCAAACTCGCTAAATGACATCATCATCTAACACTCGCGCGCCCATCCAGGGATTTCCAGTCTCGTTCCTTTTCCCCCAACCAATTTTCCATTCAACATCATTATTATCCGGCCCACCCACGTTTACCGCTTCACATACCGATGGTTGGGGCCTTACATTGGAGCGGGGAGAAAACTGGGTCTACCGAATCCGCGGACGTCTTCTTCCACATCCTATATAAATTGAGTTGGAAAAACATGAGAATCTCGGCAGGGGATGACGGACGTGTAAAAAATATGACGTGCCGTACCCAGTCGATCCAGTTTCCGCCTAACGGCTATGATGTTCCTATATGGAACAAGCTGAAAAACTCCAAAGGGGCTGTCAAACTCAATCCCGAAACTCTCAAACCCTTCGTCTTTTCTGGTCTATGCATCTACACACTCTTCTCTTACTATTCCGTACATACGTTTACTCGTGTGTGCGAACGTGGGTTTAGTTCCAGCATGTGTTTGTGTGCATGTACTTCTGTCCACATATGTATGTTTGTGCGTGTGTGAGTCTGAGTATGTGTCTGTATGTTTGTGTGTGTGTTAGCGCCCATACGTGTGTGCGTGTGTGCCCATATATTTGTGTGTGTGTGTGTGCCTATATATTTGTGTGTGCGTGTGTGTGTCGGTATATTTGGGTGCGAGTTTGTGTGTTTGGGCGTGTGGTGTTGGTGTGCATTTGGGGCTGCTACGGTTTTCCATTGAAGAGGAAATTAAACCCACTATTGCTCTGCCATTTAGCGAAGACAGAGAGTGGGGGAAGTGAAAGGCTGTGGAGCAGTAATTGGTTGCATGTTCGGGCATGGTTGTTAAAAGAGAATTTTTTGAAAACCCGCCTGGGAAGACGATCAGAAAGGAGAGATGGGAGCAGTGGAACGTGCTTTTCTAAAATTCTCCGCCCTTCTCCTCACACGCTGTCTTACCTCATCCTATCCAGCATCCAGCACAACGGTCGTGTTCCCCCGGGTGGTATTCTCTCACCCGATCCACAAACGTTAATAAATAAGGGGTTTTCCCAGCAGAACAGAACCATTTTCCCATCCCTCATCATCCTCATCATCATCATCATCATCATCTTCTTCTTCTTCTTCTTCATCATCTACTTCTTTTCATCTACGTTCAACTTTTGACTGTTTTGACCTTCAGTTTTCAGCCTTCTTCCGCCGTAACCGAAGTTGAGCTATGACGGCGCGAGGGGTAGGCAAATGTAAATTAACTGTATGAAGCCAGTTCCAACAAGTTTTAATATTGCTCTCCCCGTTCTCCAACCCAAGTGATGGTCATGGCTACACATGATGGGGGAGACGAAGGGAAAGTCGAGGAGGAGAAAATAATCCCGTTACAAAGGAGCTATTAAATTGACCGTATGGAAAAAGTTTTTGTATGATGACGAAAATGAGGAGCGGATGGGGATATACAAGGAGGAGGGAGAAAGACAGGGAGATGTGGAGGGGGATAAGGTGAACAGAACCGCGTTTACGTTAGGTATAGATGCGTATAAAGGCTGACACCACTGGTGAGGTGAAATTCTTCTTCTCGCTGTGTGAGTCAAGAGGGTGAGAGTGGGAAGCCGCCCCGCAATTCGAATAACTTTCTCTAGCTCACCGAAGAGGAATTTGCCGTGTGTAAAAAAGTTTTAAGAATGTGAGCAAAGATAGGAGACATGCTAAGTGTGTATTTAAGAGTCTGACTTAAATAAGTACTTTTTTGGGCATGTGCGTGTGGGATCAACTTGAATTTAAGTGTGCGTTCTACCGGGAGGACATAATTGTGTGTGTGTGTGTGTGTTTTCGGTTTGATTAGGATAGGGTGCTCTATAGTGTGAACCTGTCGTGCATGTTTTTCAATGACGGCAGCTGCGTGCGATGCGCATGGAACTGATGTGTGCGTTAACGTGGACTTGGAGCCACCATGAGAACGTGTAGGACTGATGAGACTTTGTGTGCGGGTATGTGGCCTACCTGGCGCAGGTGTGTACATCGCTGCTTCCATGGGGGAAGTGACTCGTACTTTTAGTAGACCTGCGTTCACTTAGGACTTTTGTCCATAAATGCGCCTTCAAAAGTGTGCCGACCGGCTGTTACTTGACAAAACACGACTCCAATTCTATGCAAATTCCGTGGTCACCTGTCCAGTAATTGCATGATCCCCTTCGTTGAAAACCTGACTCAGGTTGGAAAAACTGTACCCTCCCAGGTTACAACTCACATCTCTGAGGAGAATTTCTTAAAAAAATCTTCGTATATTCCCAAATGTCCATTTTTCAAAGTCATCTCCACCATTACCACCACCGCACATCCACCAGATCGAAACCATCATGAGCCCTCGCCGTCTTGTGAAAGAACCTTGCGAACGGGCATGGAATGAAGTTTTTAGAGCGCTTGCGTGGGCTTTGTGTTCTGCCGATTGCAACACTAATACCCTTGATAACGATTGGTATCACACATATAGCTAGGTCGCATCAAAATGTCATTCCCATATCTGTCAGTATGAGAAAGCATAAACTGAAAGTCCCAATGAAAGCATAACGTATTTTTTTCACTTAATTCTTTTATTTAATGAGCGATTTCCAAAAGTGAAGCACTGATAGAATCCTGAATGAATTTTGTTTTGGTCAAAATCCCGTTTGTTCACCCGAAGCTCCACGAACAAATAACATTCCAGTTGAAAGCCTCGCATGGAAGAATATCTGAGTCACCCTGTGTAGACAGTATAACGGTTGTGTAATACTCTCAATTCTGCCATCCCTACATGTAATTTTCACACAGATAACATATATATTATAATATACATATATGTACTCCTTGGCGCTTGATTGATTCGTTAGGTTCCGTGGAGACTGAAAATTGATGGACTGGAAGTAAGGAAATCCTGGAAAGATATGATTGGCCATAAATACGTTCCCACCGGCAACTTGGAAGTCAGTTGGGCTTCTCACAAACCCCACCCCGCTTTCCAATAAGCTGAGAAGATATTTGCGAAAAAATTCGGCTTCCTTCCAGCCCGGCCAATTTACTCCAGCATTATTAGTCTCCCGCTCCTGTTCTCCTCCGGAAGTAGAGCATGAGTGGGTGCACTTCAGTGTGTGCCCAGACTCACGTATGTGCATGTATGACGGGGGTGGTGAGAATGCCCAGGGATCCGTTCGTTCAAATCTTCCAACGTTTGGATGTAGCGACAGCTGCACGATAGGAGATGAGGACGGAAGACAACAATAAACTTCAAATCTTCACTCCGAGAGACTCCAACTATGATGAACGTTTCTACCTGGCTGTATTGACTAACTTTCACCTTCTCTAATTTACGTTTCTTCAAAGAGAAGTTAGGTCCTCTAATTAACTGAAGTCCTACTCCGAAAAATAGCACCTTCGTGTCAGATGTTTCTCCTCTTACGCAGCCGGAGTAGCGCTCGGCATAACCTAGTCTTCTGCCGAACGGCTCCATCATAGAACGGACTCCATCATGCTCCATCTCTACCTCAACCGGTTTAAACCATACCTTGCTGCCGAGAAATACTAAAACAAAAGGATTCAAAGCCTTTGCACTACGTCGGATGATGAGATGTTGTTCGGGTGTAAACAGTGTCCAATTTCTACTGTAGTCCATCCTCATGAAGGACATAGAGGGATCACGTACCAGCCTCCGCTTTCACCCTGTAAATCCAAACCGTTTCAGTGGTATCCTTATTTGGTGAGGATTTTTTTCCTCTAGGAGTACTAGACCTGCCCACTCCTTGCCCACCTTTCATATTATCCTGAACCGTTGAGGCGGAAGAATTACGGGCGACTGAATCCGAATCATTTGAGCGCCCGCACCCACCGCGTGAGGGTGAGAGGAGCATCTGCCTGAATAGCGCCGGAAGTTGACAGGGTAAATCCTCTGTAGGGACTGAATGGTGTATACATAAAGCGATAATTCCGCTTGTCAAAAACCTCGGAAGGGTATTACGAGTTATTGTATCAATAATTATTACAGGAGCTTTCTCCCTGATCCATTCCAATCCTCCTTGTCAGCATGGTCGTCTTAGCAGTCGAGTGTGTAGTTATGTGTTGCGTGTGTGTGTCTTTCTTTCTGTTTGTGTGCTTTTCTTGAAAAATATCAAAAGCACATTAAAGCAGAACCTCGATATTCCGACCCCTCCAGTACGGGGAGCTTTCGGCGAGTCACTGCAGCGCAGTAGAGGTACACGAAAGGCCACATTAACGGGGAGTTGGATAAGGAGGCACCACACACTCTGCATGGTTTAACCCATTTTGGTTGTTGAGGCAAAAGACTGAAAAACTTCTCCCATCTGCGTCTCTCTATCCGTCCGTTTAGGCCTCTCTAAGCCTCCCTTTCACAGTGGAAAGCTACACATATGGAATCCAGCGCGGGAGCAATGCTTACGGGAATTCGGTGAGATTTAAATGGGTGAAACCTGGACGGAAATAGATTATGGATCTCTGAGCTGTTATGAGCGAGGAAATTGTCAGGCTTAAAATCCGACTCAAAGCCTCCCGTTACACAGAGAGACTACACCCTGTCGTCATTTCAACCAGGAATTCGACGTAGGAGACGAGACTGGATCCGAGGAGAGAGACAGAGAGAGAGAGAGGGGGGAGGCTAAAACTTCATGGTGGAAATAAAATCCAATAATAATTTCCTTTCATCCCTTTATTGAGGTAAGAGTGGTATGACAACCGTAACTCCACACCGAGCTCGCCGAAGACCACAGAGTAACGCCTATGACCCGCACTAGCACGTCTGCGTACCTAGCTGACTTCCATTCGGAGTAGTAGAAACACATACATGTGAACAAATGGGGGAAGTTCCATATAAATCCCTAGGGCATTATGTGAAAGGGGATCCAAATATTAACAATAATGTGCATGAAATCCATCCCGTGCTCAAACCTTTACATAACTGTATGTAAGTGTTTGTAAGTGTGGAGATCTCAGCGCTGATTGCTCGTCCCTTGACCTCCTCTTAATTAATTTCCCACGGTCGTGGGCGGAATATATGTAGTATTAATAGGATTTTATTACTCAATATCATCATCACGCATTCCATTACGCTCAACACAGAATTAAATGATTTTGGTCTTTCAAAAATTCATCTCCAGTTCCTATATATTTATCATATAGCAGAGCTTATCTATGTCAATAAAAGTTAACCCTATATTTGAGGGGCTATCCGTCCCAATCCCGCACGTCACCGTATCATCATCTCGTAGGGCACACAGAGGCGTGTTATATATGGGGCACGATTTTTATTGTTCTAAGCTATACATGCTCTCATGTTGGTTGGAGATAGCATCACCATTGCTCGTTTTCTCTCAGTAGGAGGCAGGGGCTATTAAAGCTGGCTCAAGTACCACAAAGAAGCGTGACCTCGCTGTTGCTGCCATCGTCGTCGTCATGCTCGTTGATTCACAGCATGGCATCTCTATGGGGTATCACTGGGTACTATCACCTGGGAAGTAAGTGCACAATAAAAGAGTGTATACCCTCAGAGAGGGACCTGGCTGGCCTGGAGATGACTGTATTGCATAATAAGTACATATATAAACATACGTAGTACAGACTAGTACTGAACAAGTTCTAATTGTGCGGTGCTGAGGTTCGTAAGTACATCAATCATCAGTGGTAATTATTTATTTATTTGTGGGAAAAGGCTCAGCGTGAACGTCCACAATAGATTCACCCGTAACCTGCCGTGTGAATCCATAATCTTCCCCCCGGTTTTCCTGGATCAAGGGAACAATGATCAGCAGGGATGAGAACCTGGGCCGGGACTGAAAAGAGGAGAGAGGGGATAACTGAGGTATGCATGTCGTGTCCGAGAGGGATTCACACTAAGTGTTTCTCATCAGCACAAGATCCTCTTTCTGCATGGGAGTTATTGCGGGGAAGAGGGGAGTGGAGGAGATAGTGTTATTAATGCGGATAATTGTTAGAGGAGCGCGCAAGTCCTTCGGGTTTACCAGAGCAGAGTTGATAACCCTCTTAGCTGCGGTCTACAGTTAGCCCATAGTCCTGTGGAGCGTTTTTGTGACAGTGTCAGTCGTAAGGCGGAGAGGGGCCGGAGTGTCCCGGGTTATTGCTATTACAAAGTACTTCGGATTTCCTCTGACTACTAGCTCCCATTCATCTTATATATACAGCAGCTTATAAGTACACAAAAACTAAGTGAGTTATGAGACTCAAGTTATTGCCGACAGTCATGTTATTAGCGGTACTAAAACCGTGAGTAACGAGGAAGGAAACTGCGCCGTGTAGTACATCAAGCGTGCCGCTTCAGAGTGTACCTTTGGCCACCCATTTCTACTTGGTTACACTAGGAGAGTTCCAGATTGGCAATTGGAACAGAAGGCTGAAGCCGTTAAGGGGATAGCCTCTAGGGTGAGGACTATGGTAGCAGCGCCCTCCAGGCTACAATAAGCTCCGCGAGTATTGCTCAAGTACAAAACTGGAACAGGGTGAGAGGGCGACAATGAGCTTCGATTTAGACCTTCAGCTCGGACAATGGCCCATCATGATTGCCGTAACTTAAAAATACTTGCTTTAGGATACTAAACGTAGAAGAAAAGACCCAGTTTCACCGTTTCTTCCCCTATACAAAATTTGGTGATAATACGACCCTCGGAATCACAATATGCTCAACCCCGGAAGTTCGGGGAAAAATCTGTGACTGGAATTCTGTGCTCAGGAACTGCACTTGTCAATACACATTAGAACTTAGGAATGAAACACTGCTCGGAGGTATTAAACCACAATGTTTGCTCCTGCAGCTGTCGACCATGCGTCGTCCATTGTGATGTCCACACTTTTGAATTGTAATCTTCGGGGTGATGTCCAGCTTGAGCAGTGACTGATGAGGCAGGATCACTGGATGCGGGAGAGAACGAGATGAAAACCGGGAGGAACTCGGTATTGACAGAGAAGAGATCCGGCGCGTTATACTAAGAATACTTGCATAAGATTCAAGCTAAATCAGTCCAAACCCTTCGGAACCTTCGTTGATAGCTATACGAATGGCCTTCTCGAAGCTCTCGTAGGAGTCATAGTCAGGTAGGCAGATCTGGTTGAAACATGTATGGGCCGTAGGTAAATTGCCGAACGTAGGGGCGGGTGTAATCTGGAAAATCGGAGATAAATCACAAAAACCACGAGGGGGTAGCAAACTGGAGCCGGTGGTAAATTGAAGAAGACGCGCTTTTTCCTCCTCGGTCATGTTCGCTACTGCAGTCCAAAACCAGTCGAGTACTTTGCGGAACTCTCCGGTCGCACCGCAGACGATGTGATGCTCCCGCAACTCCGTGACACTGTACTCGCTCGTCCCGCACATCAAAAGCTGCAAGCAAATAAACCAATGGTTTTAAAAAACGAGCAGGAATGTGATAGATATTGAGGATGGAGGGTGAAGAGGGAACTTGACTTTTTGTTCCCATATTTAAGACTCACCTCCAGCTCGTTCTCGTCAAATATTGTCAACAGTTCCTCCGGCACAATCTCGTTGACCCCCTTGAGGAAGGCTTCCACCTCGCTCTTCACCTTCGTCGCTAGCCGGTAGTTGGCAAGAGCGTTCAAGTATTCCTTCTTGTTTTCGTTCGTTACAGGGATCTTGGAGCCATCGGATACCAAGTCGACGGTCTAAATGAAAAGGTATGACCCAGTGGTATTCAATTTGCAATTTGTCATACCTACAACTTAAGCTTGCATCCCTCGGAACATTTTAAAAAGTTGATAACCCTATAATCCCCAAGGGCGAGTATAATATTTTAATCCTATCAGCATTTCACAATCAGCAAGACATGCTGGTTCGAGTACCAATTTATAAAAGTCAGTGAAGCTCTAGCCAGAGGGGTGGCTGAGGACTGTAGCATTATCCCCAAAAGAGTGGTTGAGGCACTTGACAAAGTGGGAAAAGGATAGAAGGCAGACCGATTGTAGGGGACTTTGATTTCGTCCCAATTTTCTCATACCTTTATGAGTTTGCCCATGGGGTCGTATTCCTCATCCGTAAATGTCAACTCCATCGGTTCCACATCATTCTCCAGAATAAACTTGACTTTCCGTAAATATAGCTCGGGATCATCTTGCTCGAAATACTGAAACGGGAAATAATATTATGGGCATAAAATTTATGCCATTTCTTCTTACGACATGCCTTTGAGTGACGAGAATTCTCGCACCACCATACAAGATCGAGCATGACGCGGTCCACCGGTCCACAAAGGCTTCCTTCATTACCTTGTAATGAACACGGAGACCGATCAACTGGGCAAGGAAAGATCGTGTGAAACGTGCTTTGACCATTTGTCTGTACGTAGAACCTAGGGATGATTCGTACAGGCACTTGCCAACAATCTTTCCCGCCATTTCGTAATGCTTGGATTTCCACCGGGAATTGGGGTTTGGGTGAACGAGTCTGGACTCGCCGAAGGTCGAAAACATTCCAACAGGATTCCCCCCTTCGAAGAGCTTCGAACACAGCTGCTCGAACCACTCTCTACGAAGTCCTCCCCAGTCAACTCCTGCATAATGATCAGAAAGTTTAAGTTTAACTTTCTAACTCATGGTCCAATGACGGAGAAAATGATCTTGCCTTGCTCGCCGAGAAAGCTTATTTCAAAATTTTTGCACCACTCGCTGGCAGAAAGGCCTTTCGTAGCTTTCCAGGTCTGGAAAATATCACACGAAATGAGATAAAATCACGCAATGCACAATAACACGAATAAATCACAGAATTTGTAGTTGGGGAGGTTGTGAATAAAGGGCTTGCTCACACTTTCAACAATCTCCTCCCGAGATATCTTCAACGTCAGCTTATCCCGTGGATGCTTCCGATGAACTTCACGCAATTCTTTGAAAAAATATTCTTGCTTATCATGAAAAGTTTCGGAGCCACCTGGAAAATATTTTAAAAAGTTTTTTCTGTCACCCTCTCCACTGTCACCATCAATCTTCTTCGTCCTAGAGGGAACTCACCGATATTCCGTAGTAGAAAGTGAGTAAACGTAGCAACAACGATTTTGGCATCTTTCAAAGTCAGCTTTATTGGTGGCTGCGATCCATCATCGATTAAAATTGTAGGCACCCCATGCTGATTGTTGATGCTCAGAAACTGAAGCTGAAAAGACAGAGATGAAGGTGAAAAGTTGGCCAACATTAATGTACAAGAGAGGACAACTTTTATCTGACTCATGAATCCCCCAATTACCTTGGTGTTCGGCGACAATCTAAATGTAGCCACACGAACGGGGAGAAGTTTGAAGTAATACTCTTTCACAACCAGCTGCTTCGGTGAAACGGAGACAAATACTCGTTTGGGCTTGCTTTGAACGTCATTGCCGATGGCAAGGAGTTTCCCTTCATAAAACGTATGAGCACTCTTGGTTGACACATTTTTTTGAACAGCTGCCGTTTCTGCGGAGTTGAGGGAGAGAATTTCGAAGCTGCCATGTTGAACGGGTTTGTTATCATAAGTCAATGCGCCCCTGTAGACTCCCTGCTCAGGAAAACGAACCGTGAGCGCCACTCCGGCCGACTCAGACATGCTGGAAAGAGAAGAGGAATTCACAATTTTCTCGTGAGTGAACTGGACGGAGCAATTGTGAATCGGCTGACTCCCATTCGTATCGTCGACCTGGGGGGGTGACAGAGAAAGAGAGGACAAGAGTAAAATAATGCATCCCACGAGCAACATTGTCAAACACAAGTTTCAGTTAGGCCAATTAATTTCCCCTGGAATGAACCATCCCGAGTCGGGAATTCCAACTTACTTGTTCTGCCATAAAGCGGAACAGACCGAGATTAAAGTCTTGGGGTCGACACGTATTGCCAAAAGTATCTCGTGGCTCAATCATGAGTTTGTGAGGGACGCCGGTGACGCAAACCACGGTGGATGTCTGACGGAGGAACACCGTTTTATGTGGGTCGATCGGCCCGGGAAGGAATGTTTTCTGGAAGGGACTCCCCCGAACGTGGCTATTTTCCACGACCACATGAATGGAGTACTGACCCGATTTCCGAACAGAAAATTTCACAGCAACCAAGTTCGCATCCGTAGGATCCTTGCCACCAAACTCCGTGACCACGGCTACTTTCTGATTCTCTTTCTTCACCTCAATTAGGACATTGTCCTTATCACAAATGGGATACGGACGACCTCCTCGCTGGAAAAACTGCGCATCGAATAAAAAAAATAGGTAAATCAGCATTCATCCTTGGCGGTCATGATACATACATGTAGACATAAATATATGCGACCCCGGTAAGAAACTGGATCCGCTCTGACCACTTAAGGGTAACACAACCTCCGACTCACCCGGATTAAAAAACTGACGGTTTTCCCCACCGGAGCGGGGTCCTCCCAATGAAATTCAACTTGACAGTTGGAGGCAAGGGAGAACTTGCCCGAAACATACTGGAAAATGGCTTGCTTTGCATCTAGGATCTGCGGGAAGTATGATGCAACTGCCGCAAAGCCCGTCACGCTCAGTGTCACCAGCAGCATCGTCCCTGTATGTATTAAAGAAGACAAAAAATTATACGCCATGTAAATTCCGGTCCGTGCCTTCCAGCTCAATGTGCCGCCCTCAGCACAACTATATGTACATCTAACTGCTCACATACGAACCACACTTGACTCACCCCACGTGTTCCATATAGACTGCTGGTCCAAATTCACCAGTCGGTTCCACAGACTTGTTTTAAGGCTCTCTAAACCAGAGAGTCCCGAGGGGAGGGATTGCCTCGCAACGTTCCACATAGGTACCACTTTGCCGCCGATCGTATCCTGGAGCTTCCCAATGTCTTCAAACCAGTATGCGTCCTCTATCGAATTCACTCCGAGACTATTGAACCTACGAGATCCATTTCAAAAATCAACTCATTTCACATGCACCCATCCTCAACTCCTTCAGTAAATACTCCCACCCAACAACCCACTTCCATCTACAAAAAAACCTCCACAACATCAAAATCCTGCTGCACTATCCAGTCCACCAGAAGACCCACACAGAGGCACGTTCTCCCTCTTCCTCAGTGACGAGGCTCACATGCCTTACGGTCGGCTCCATCCATTTATGAGGCACACAAACCTTTTTATTACCGCAGACAACAACCGTAAAACCGACTTACTTTGGTGCATACTCTAAAAGGCCATGATCATCTAGCCACAAGCGGAGGATCAATCTCTGTCGGAGGATGAGAGCCGCCCGTTTTAATCTCTCCCTGTCTTGTGCCGGAATGTTGATGGGCGGAAGTCTGCTCAGACTCTCCTCTAAGCCCTCCTCATTTGCCTTGGATGAGTCCACTTGACTTTCCTGCGTCAGATGGTCAAGCTGGACCACGGAGACCAGAGTTACGACACCTGAAACAGAATTTCACTTACAGCCAACTCAAGAAACGTACACACGTATGTGCAGCAGACGTCCATTTCAAATCCCGCCTTTGGCCTACTCAAAATAATGCTCCATCCTTACTATCTATAATTCACGCCGGCCTGGCATTCAGGTGCTAAGAACGGCTCACTTCAACGTAACATTACGACTGCTACTGCTGAAGACGCTCGGGAGCTCCATCGAGCTGCCCTACATTCCATAGCTTTTACATTTTCAACGGCCAAAACACTATGTAGCACCGCACCAGCCATCCCAGTACTTTTTACGAGTCACAAAATAATCCTAACAAAATTACATCCTTCCCACTAACGTAACCCCATCAAAACAACTGAAACTATTAAAAAGCAATCTTACTACACACTTTTCTAAAATCTAATCCCACTTCTACCCTGGACAAATCTGAAGCGAACACCCAAACATCTTGAATATCTAACTACAAAAGACACGACCAATTCCAAGCGTTCAAGCATCACTCACCCATGTTGTAACATGTAGCGAATTAATTAAAATAGCGAATTTTGATAGTCAAGGGTCACCAACTAAACAGTGTCAAACATTCCCAGCCAAGCAAAGAAATATCAAGTAATATCCCTTCATCCATCTGGAAAAACTGGCGCCAGAGATTTAAATGTCCGATTTTTTCCAGTGCTGGAGCTGGCTGGCTGAAAGCTCAGATAACTGTCCAAGTTCAAAAAGTCCCGCCTAGCCGTTCTGGTATTTCCCATCTGACTCTCCATGCCCCATTTTACACATAGGAGGAACACCATGGATTTCTGCCAAGGCAACAATGGTCCTTTCATGCCAGGTGACAGTGCTTTGAAAAATCGCATTGGAAAATACGAATAAAAAATATATACCAATATTACAAGCACTTCTGTATTTGTATTTAGCATTGACCGGCATTCGCATTTGTATTTCTGAGTTTATATTTGTCAATGACGGGACTAAGCATTAGTATTTCTGAATTTGTATTTGCCATTTTTACAGGCAGAGTATTTCTATTCGCAGAGAATTGCATCATTGCTGTGAAAAATCGCATTGGAAAATACAAGTACGAATTAGAAGCACTAGTATTTGTTTACTTGCAATTGTCATTGACCGGCTCGAGCATTCGTATTTTGGAATTTGTATTTGTCAATCCTGGGCTTAAGCATCCGAAATCTTTTGAGTCATTTATATTTCTTATGTGTGTTTGCCAATAATAGGTATTTTTAAAAACACTGCCAGATGACCATAGAGCAGTGCTTACATCATATAGCCTGGTGCTCGTGCGCAATTAAAGGTGGACAACTGGCAACAGAACCGCATGCCACATGAACACAGCATTTATACGTATATACTCCTCTCCTCATTTAAATCCAGGAATCGGAGCAAGGAAAAACAAGCACTCTACGAGCAAGGGGTAAGCAGTAGTAGTATATAGTGAAGGCAAGAAAACGACGGTTCGGGATAAACATACCATGGGTACCAATGGGTCGGACGCCTATCATAATGGCAGAAGTACGAGGAGTCCCGTTTTCATAACAATTAGTCTGATTATGAATGCTACACGACAAGATTGCAGGCGGGTTGACATATGTAGCTGCGTGTGTATATCAGCTGTATATATATATATATATATATATATATATATAT
>WJFA01000137.1:0-27682 GCA_009870155.1 Pseudobourletiella spinata | reverse complement strand
TATATATATATATATATATATATATATATATATATATATCGTTACATAGAGGAAGAGGGCATGGAAATATGATGAGTAGCAGTAATAATAGAAGTTGTAGTAGGAGCACTAACGGTTGATGTATCACTTATTAGCTCTATTGTTGCTACTATAAGGGACATTATTATCAGCTGCTGTAGACTCCCCTTCAGTTCTCTCCATTCAAATGGTATCACCACCGCTGTTGTTGAATCGCACTCAAGAATCAACATGGTTCCGTATACGTCGTATAGAGTGAATCTGTGTATGCGCGTATATCTGTATACTCCAGAGGGTATTGCACACAGTTTTTTAATGTACACAACAACTATGTGTATACTCACTCCTACAGTGACACTCCATGAGCGGGTGTCTGCTGGGAAGTACTGAAAGTGGACATGGACTTTTAGAAGGAAATGGTGGCCATGAGGAGGGATGCTGTACATGTAAAATGTTTCTAAACTCAAAAAGCACACTTACTTTACTCCCTGCTTTCTTTACATTTTTTCCACATCCACATCCAAAATCATCCACAACCCACAACATAGAGAGACAGAGCACGAATCCAGCGCGCTCAACAGACATTTAAGGTCGGCCACGTTCCCCCTAAGCTTCTGTATGTACTCAAAGCACTACGGAATAAAACACTGACTGGGATCCCTATTATCCCACAATAATGCACCGTTGCAAAGGCGATCCCAACATTGTCTCTCAGAGCTGGCAACCTAGATCTCTTGATGCACAAACTGACTTGTTTCCTCAAAGTAGTGCCAACCAGTCACTACAAGACCCTTAGTTTTTTCCGCGCTACAAACAAGTACGAAATGTTACTTTTTCTGACCTATCCTTATCATATGACTCCCAGGAAAATGAATCCTGCAACGATATACTTCGCTCAGTCTCCTCTCGCATCCGTTTCCATTGGTTGCGGGGAGTCACCCCCAGATCCTAACCTGTGTCACCGCAGTGACCACCTAGCAACACCCTTCCCCACACACGTGCTCACGCACAAGCATTAGACTTTTTTCAAATCTCACATCCACACTCCAGCTCATTCCAGTTCCCCGTTAATGACTAAACATTAGCAAACCTGTCACGGAGCTGAATGCGCAGGCATACAAACACTCTGGATTCCAACTATAGCAATCCCATTCTACATTTTAACCTTCTACAAGCCAGTCTATTATTTGTTCACTCACTCAGTGGAAATGAGCCACGTCTATTATGCGGTTTGCAGGGGAAATTAGTAAATTATCCCAATGGCAGGCAGGGGTGAACACGAGGGTGAAAAGTAAATGTAAGTGTGCGGGTGAAATGTCACTTGGAACGGTGTCGTATAGCAGTACAGCACAGTTGCAGCAATCCGAATTGTTATTGACGGAACGGCTGAAGCGGATTTTTATATTTCCTATTACCTAACATATCCCATCATAATTCGCGGCTTAATTACTTAAATGTATATCCTCCTTCCGCCCCGCATAAAAAATACCCAATTTCCATAGGGATGTAGAAAATCACAACTGATGATGAGTGAGGCTTTTAGAGCAGAGAATTCAGTGCTCCTTTATAAAAGGCTAACCACAATACTCCCCGAATGTATGCACACATGTAAATAGTTCCCGTTGCCGTCCTAACAATCTTGTGCGATGTCAGCTACGTATTTTAACAGTATACGACCTTGTGGATGGGTTGCGGGATCGCGTAATAATAAATCCGCTCACAACAAAACAGTGGGAACGTTCATGAAATTACTTTCAGGACCTTCTCACCACATGGAAGCTTCACGTTTGTTTGTTCAGGAGGACCCCGGGATCCCGTACGAGCATAATGTGAATACCTATGATTACAAGTGTGTGTTTACTTATGCAGGAGTGGATTCCGCCGTTGAGCTTATGCGAGCCTCAATGTCCCTATTAGTATTCGTATGTATGTGTGTCTGTGTACGTGTACGTGTATATACCTTCACAAGTGTATGCGTGAGCACTAATGGGTGTGAGGCTGGGTGGCCCGGTGGGACGCGGGAAAATGAGCTGAGGAAATTCACTGCGAGGAAGAACTACCTAACATGTGTGCGCGCGTACGTGTGAAGACCAAGGCGGTGAAGACGGAAACAGAAGGTGTAGGAGCGGCTCGAGGGGATTATAATTGGGTTCCAGCTCTGACACCAAGTACAGCCTAAAGTGATAAGACTCTTGAAAATTAACAGTGTAGGAGTACGTATTCCCCAGTCCCACTCACACACACACACATGGGAGTTGAACCGGATCGCCTCTATACGACTGTCTCACAATTGTTCTGTACCCACCGAGCTCCTCACTCCTTCACATAACAGCCCTTACTCTTCTTTTCCTTACATTTGAAAATAATCACTGACAGACACTGTTCACCATTTCCCCGGAGGGATAGACACCTTCATGACAGGCCAGGGCCGTGAGTCCATTGTTAAACGCCGTAGAAAGGCTCATATATATTGCGAGACTTCACCATTCCTCCCCCATCCTCCTCCACACTCAGGTCAACTCAGGTGATCAAGTTCTTTCAGTGAGTGCACATGACGCGACCACTTCCCACCCTAACTACGCACAGACCAGGGGTTATAGTGGTAAGATTTCCAAAGTATTTCTAAACACTCCGCTCACGACGCTGGGCGGGAGGGATAAGGATAGCTCTGTATCCCGGTCACGCACTGTCTGTGTGTTGACACCACACCGTCCACCCGCATAGTGCGCCTACACACATGCACACACGCACACATCCACAACTGATGAACCACGACGGTGGGTCTTCATTAACAATAATGGTCTATACACTTAGAATAACTGTCTCCAGTTTACGCAATGTGCGGCCTGTTTCGTAAACTTGAGTTTATGAAGGTGTATGTTTGACTATGTGTTTACAAAGGACAAAAATAAATGAAGGACTGTGTGTGCCTGGTGAAGTGAAGGGTACGATTAGATTCCATGCGATAGGATACGACCCGGGAGGAGAACAGTCCAAGTGTGCGTACTTACGAAGGACTATGATACGTCTGGGCTTTTACAGGGAGAAAGAAGGGGAGAGAGAGAGAGTGAGCAAACCCTCCACACAGAAGAATGGACGGGCAAAAGCAAGCAGTTCCAACTACTCCTCCGGCATCCTGCATAATGCTCCATGTATAGTACATAGTACATGCATACATGTGTGCTAACGTATAGATATATATACATATATCTGCATATACATATATCTATATATGAATATATGTGTTCACCCGCCTCACCGAAACGGGTAGTTCCACTGCAACTGTACCGCCATATGTATACGCGACCGGCGCGCTCTTCACTTTTCAGACCTTCTTTCCACGGACACATACGAACTATGATCACTTAGGCGGTACGTAGACAGTTAAACGTGTACATATATATGTGTGTGGATGTGGATATGTGTACCCACATCCCAAATGTGGGGCCTGCATAAGACGACCGAAGACCGGAACAGTACTATTATTATTAAGGCAAAGAGACCCGCGCGCTGGTTCGGCGGGTCGTCGTCATCTTGTTGGTGCCACATGAAAATTCAGTTCCATTCCCACCATAACTTTTGCACACATCCATGCTATATACGTACACAAGGATACCCGCATGCATTAATTAAAGTCTAAACTCCCGCGCTCTCTCCTCTCTCTCAACTTCGAGAATAGTGAATAAAGGAATTCAAAGGTATGAGTGGCTATATGGTTGGGGATGCGGGGCGGAGAAAGTCAATTTCCCTATTTATTTACTCATGACTCCCCTTGCGTTCCATACCTACCATTCATACCTAGCCGTTGTTGCCTTAGCGTGGGAACGTTGAGTTCTCCGTCTGCTGGTCAAATATGCTACCAGGGGGATATGAGGCTCAATCAAGCTCCTCCTACTCAGACCTCACGAGTTTTTGTTTTTACTTTGGAAGGAATGAATGAATCAATGAATGAAGAGCCCAGGAGACTTCCACTGATGTTACAACACTCCATGGGCTCTGCGGAACAAGACTACACCAGGTATTCACACCCAACGTCAGACACACAACACACGCACACACAAACGATGCAATCATCCCGGACCAGAGCGGGCTGGGCAGGCGATATGATTCAGAGAGTTAAGGCCTGGAAAACTATTACATTATAAAGACAAAGTAAATGGGGTCAAGGACGCAAGAATCCCATAATTATGACCAATCTTTTACATTCCCTCAAAGTCCCTCAAAGAAAGTGGGATAGGATGGGATTGGGGGAGAAATCGGGTGAAAACTCTATTCAGGAGTCACCACCCCTCCCCCTTCCACTCGAACAAGTTGCGCACACATATTTCAAAAATCTAACATCTCATCTTATAGGCGACTATCGGGGACCTGAGAATGAATCCAAAGGATGGGTTTGGTGGGTATAGTGAAACATGTGGGCACATATGTGGGTGTGACTGTGCGGAGAAGAAAGTGGTGGTGGTGAAAGCGAGGAAAATAGGAGAAATTACTCCCAGATCCCCCGAAAAATATATGCATACGAAACTGATGGAATGGCAAGTACATATAAAGTATAGGGGTAGTAATAGGAGGTACTGTATAGTAGCAGCCGCACTCCCGCAGCCCCACATACTTCTGCTCAAGAAACAAAATCGATGAGGGAAAACTGGGGTTGCGTGCTTGAGCCTCTTTTATTGCACAGCTCTCACGCCAGATCACCAATTCAATCGAGTTTCCAACTCCCTTCCCTCCGTCCCTCTTAACTTTTAGAATTGAAAATATTACTGCTTTCAAGGGGAGCGGCTTAGGGCTCTAGTCTTAATAATATGCCACTACTATAGCTTTCTTTCAGAATGGATATGTAGCAACCACTACCATGACTTTAGATGAGAGAGAAAGAGAGAGACCAAAGGGATTAGATGGCAAAGACTTTTGGCCGAGGTATAATGGACCCATTTAACTCCCGTAAACGCACCCACACCACCTCTCTGCCCGCCGCGGAAAATCCAGTTCCGTTCCCCCAAGAACCCACCTACACTTCCCTCCCCGAATCAAAGGAGAGATGGAATTTTGAATGCGAACTGCCAAAGTTTGTGTGGGGACCGTGATAGGTGTTCCTCTGGGATGTTCCTACCATTGCATTACATTGGGTCACAGTCACTCTGTATATTCTAGCAGCTTCTCTTGGTCAAACCGGAGCTCACCACGACTTCCAGTACAGAGTTGGAGATTCCATTGGAAACGCTTGCATTCTTGATGAGGGAATCTGGGAAATGATTATTTTTGCAGTCCTTTCACGGACTCAACAACCCCTTAGTTACCAGATTTTCTGGCGTAACGAGCCGCCTACGTGTATATAACGGACCGCATATAATAACGCTCACTCTCGTTCCAACTGACTTTCACCGAGGCTCAAAGTTTCAACAGCATTAATACTACTACCACCACCACTGCTGCTACAAATACTATTGCCACTACTATTACTACTGCTATTATTATTACTACTACTACTACTACTACTACTACTGCTGCTGCTGCTGCTATTACTATTACTACTGCTACTACTGTAGGCTCGCGCCCAGGTGTGCCGGAACAGTAGGGTTATGCATATAAATAAACAGACACACCTATAGTAGCACGAATATATGTACGGGTCGTGCGTGACAGCGGGTGGCGGTGGATGGAACTGATGCGGTACTTTCCATTCCCAATGCGGAATTCGCATTCATACTCACGCCACCCTGACATTTGTTTGCGGCTTGAGGGAATATAAGAACGAGGAATTGACAATAACAGAGTGACCTCCTCATCCCCCGCCCTGAGTCCACATAAGTTTTTAGAGGGGTCGAGTTTTACACATGCATTCATACATATGCATTCATATATGAAGATGTGGGAGGGGATTTCCCCAGAATTGCCTCACTTATACTTTCTCACGCCATGCGGGGAGAGAAGAGAGCTCATAATTCTGGCTATATGTAAATTTCCCTATGGCTGGAGTACGCAATAAGCATATATGGATGGAGAAAGAGCCCAGCTCTCTTGACAACCCCACATGGCTTGGGTCGACCCCAGTTTTTCCCCACAGGTCCGTCATTACTATCCGTCATGTACTTACCTACCTTTGGCCCTCGACGGTGTCACAGACTTGAAAGGATTGGTATCTGACAGGCGAGTGACTCGGATAGCGTGGATGGAAACATGACGTCCTCCCCGCCTCTATCACTCTCTGGGGCCGTGCAAACATATCGCTATCCAAAATTGTGATGATAAACCCCTCCCAGCCCCCATCTCTTGACTGTGCAATCATAAACAATGCGGCGGCGGCAGGGTTGAAAGAAGTCCTGGATCCCCCACTCCTTCTGTTTAACCATCCATATGTACCGCCTCCCTCCCCCTTGTAACCTTCAAGGTCCTGATTTGGCTGATGATTCACGATTCCCTTTCACAAGAGATCCATTATTCATATGAGTTTGGGCCATTGGCAGAGACCGGGCGGACGCCACAGAATGACAATGTTTCCTCACAAGCCCTCTCACGAGGAGCACTCAGGGGTCGTGCTGAGGAGATCAAAGCTTGTGAGGAAGATTCACTCTGAGTGAGCGGGGATAAGAAACTTATTTGCTCAACCATTTATACCCGCGTAATCATCTTGATTCCTGACCTTCTTCCCACTACCGCTATCACTGACTAATGCTGAGATCCTATGTCCTGACACGTCTACAGAGTGATCCTTCAGCGGTTATTAGACCCTCAGTGTGGAATCGGGAAGGACTGCTGCCACCCTTGAGTCCATGACTTGAAAGCGATTTCAGATTTACTGCAGATGAGGTATGCCACCAGTTGGTAATGACGAGCTCGGCAAGGTCTAACGCACGATGGGAGAGATGGGAGGGGGATGTTACCCATAACATATTTGAAAATGTGTGCGGTTTCTCTGAGCTCTGTACGTAAGTACGTATGTGCTCTGTATGTGGGAGGTACGTATACTGTATCGTGCTCTGGCAAGCGGCACATTATTAGCCGGCAAAACAGACAATAAAATTTACTAATTGGGATAGTGAGACTCGGTGGAGGAGGAGGACCTGGGCGCTTCCATAGGAAATGTATACGATCTGTTAATATGCCACGACCATCCCTCGAATACCACACACATGGTCACGATTTAAAAGTAAAATTTCTCCTAGTTGTATACATAATGCAATAGCTCTGGGGACAAAGTGGTAAAACTCGGCTCCAACGCGGCATGTAGTAGTAGTGTATACAGCAAGGAATGGCTCTGGAAACGTGTTCGTTGCACGCGCCATAGGCGAGCCACATTTTGGAGCAATACATCACCCTATTTCCAAACCATATATATTATTGTTACCATACACATGCATTAGCAAACACATGGGTTCCCCCAAGCCAGATCCATACCAAGCAAAAGGCGAAATGAGATGAGAGTCAAGGGTAATGGAATACTGGAGCATTCTGGTATTACATTTCAAGTCCGCATCACGGTCAGTAATATATACAATTACCAATACACTATTGAGCGCTACAAGCGGAAAGGTGGAATTGGCAAACACGCAAACACACGCTTACAGACTGTCATGCACTTCTGAATGACTGCAGGGAATAAAGAATAGACGACGCAATTCCGAACGATAGACATACCCAAGTGGTGAAAGAGTTGAGAGTACTGGCTCAGATTATTCTCACCAAGCCAGAGCTCAAACTGTGCCGGATCCCGAGCTTGTTCGGCTAGAGATGAAGAAGAGCCAACAAGAGTCGATGATGAATCATCACGGAGTCGCAAGAGTGAGTTAATCACATTTAAGAGAAAAACGGCGGAACAGCTTATGAAAACTGCGAAAAATACCCACTTCAACCGAATAAAAATGTACCACACGGACGACAAGGTTTCTCCCGGAGGTTTGTCAACCGATGATCTACTAGAGTTTGTAGTAGTCTCCTCCGAAGAGATCATTTTCCTGAATGTTTCAGCAGCACGACGAGAAATGAGGTGGAGAATACTGAAGAAGGTTCACTGAAGACAATCGGAGATAAGAGTCGCAGTAATAGCACTGGAGATCTCAGCAGGTTCATAATCTGGAAATGTCACCGCCGCCAGCTGCAAAGCAAACCTAATGGATTAATTCCACCAGTGATGTGAACTCCCTTCCACCTACACCGAGGACAGACGGGAAATCTGCTAACAAGTTACGATCCCAGTTTCATGAGATTGAATCAACTGGATTACCGTTCCATCCCCACTGACACGGAATACTCAACTCTCAAAATTTATGACCTGTCATGTTAGTACCAATAAATTTGAAGGCAAGCCATACTTCCAGGGGTTTAAACAGACTGGGATTTGCTAGAGGCCAACTGGTGTAGAGAATACGATAAAGCAATGGCCCTTTCCGACCAACTTAAATGTCACGAATGACGTAGCGCCCTACACGAATATCCTGGCGAAGAAACATCACATCTAGTATGCCTAATATCAAGTAGGGCTTGTGCTTTCGATACGCCTTTATTGTCACAGGTTCACATACACACACTTACATGCATACAAACACAAATCTTTCAGATACAAATTCAAGCGTTCCAGTTGCTATCAAATATGATGCCCAATGTATAAAAATATATTACATAATCGAATTGAGCTACTGTCAAATTAAAATCCGGTCATTCCACCTTTTCCCGTCTTATGCCCATGTGACACTGTAATAAAATTTTATACAGAACTGATCCCTTTTTGGCATTAGATGCACTCCTAAACTACGTTCATTCATGACGTAGGACTTTTTAATAGTGGTAAATGTCAACGGCAAGGAAATTTCGCTAATAACGATCAAACTTGGTCTATAATGATGTGGTACCTGCAAGTAGTTAATCAGAAGATTTTCGATGACTCACAAGTACAGTGAACAAGTCACTTCCTGCGATAGAAATTACATTTCTGAGCATTGAAGGCAAAACTGGAAACCCTTCCAGACCAGAGCGTGAGAATACCAAGTCCGTATACCTGTCCTTCAGTAATAGTAAAAGCAGAAAAATTGCTTAAAAACACTGCACCTCAAAACAAAACACACACACAAAGATCCCACATTCGACTGAACGCAAAAGTCAGGAAATTTTTAAACTTGGCGGGTTTTAATGCTTAATGGCTTTATAGTCCATGAGCCATTGACAGCCAAGTTGAATCCACCTGCCGGAAACACGCATGACTTTCCTGAAATGTTGACTTCCGCGTAAGATGGCGGTCGTTACACTTCATACTTCTGTAGATTATGACGTTTCCGAAGTAAAAGCATAAGGGCCAAAATATCGAGTGAAATTAATAGTACTGAATTAACAGTTACTGAAAATATGACGTCACTCGATATGAAACGTCGAATACATATGCGAGTAATTTTGAGCTGATTAGAGCAAACTTAATTTTAAAGGTTTGATGGCATTGTATAATAAATGTTCAGTATACTCCGCCTGGGTTCGCATTTTAGCTGCTTGTCGTTGTCGTTTGTATTTTGATTAAGAAGTCATAAAATTCAATTAATTTTGAACACGTAACGTCAAATTATTCCCAATGCCTTCCTGCATCGACAGTCACAAAAAAGTCTCAATAATAAAAGCCGATTTTTGGTAGAGGGCAATACAATCATTTCAGGGACAGGGAAGGTCATTCTACAATATAGTGATTAGAAACAGCTCAACAGTAATACCAGGAAAAAATTAAAATAAAACAACTGGTTGGAATCAAGCCTATTTTCCAAAGCCTGCAGCGTTGGCATTTGCGAATGCGGTGGCTCCGCCGAAACCTGGACCATAGGGGAAACCGAAGCCTCCGGCAGATGCTTGTGCGTTGGCACTGGCTAAACCGAACTGACGTCTCTCTCTTGCCAGTGAGGCTGGGAAAAAAACCAATTAACAATTTCAATGTTTGTTGCGTTAGATAAGTATTGGTCAAGAATGTACCCGGACAAATTATTACGACACCAGTAACATTTAGGTTATTGACGCTATTGATCTGTAAGTAATTAACACTTACCTTCAGAATTGCCAGTTGGTACAGCAAAGACGGTGACTGCGAGAACCAGGAGTGCAATAACGTACTTGACGAAGTCCATTTTCTCGTTAGGTTTTAAACAGGATGGCCTTAGCTAGATGTATTTTATGGACTGGAGGTATAAAAACCTGGGTGAGCTGGTTACTGTGTTCGAAACGAAAGCTCCGTGTGACTGTAAGTTTTCCAGACTTCCAACCTCCTTTATATACGGCCTCATCATTAGAATTTTGAATTGATGCAACTTTGGTTATCTCATTCTCTTTCGTCAAGTGACTGCAAAATTTAGTGACTGCTGTATGAAAATCGGGAAGTATTGGATCCGATGGCTCTTCTTGCCCTAAATTTCTACATAGTTATACATCCAGAGACAACCAGATGTACACATCCGCACTACTGCATCCGCATGTTAAAACTCCTATACTCTTTCGTTGATCAAAGGGAACACAAGCATTTGTTATTTCCTACTGCGGTCCATGCGTCTATGCCATGAATAGCAGGCCGAAACGGCTCAGTCACACGGCATAGGCGGCTTAATTTGAGTATCCTTTACGCGGAATGAAGTAGTATCTACTACCTACTAACTGCCAAATCCAACCTATAGCAGGCGTATGTTTGGATCAGTCTTAGGACGGTCAACTGGTGCCAATACTGTTGTACACTAATGGTAAATTAATGTTTAATTACTGCATCAATTTTGCAAATGAGTTCCCGCCGCCGTAAGCGTATTTATCGAGGTAGGCCACCACCGAAGTCTGAATTATGAAGAAAAGTGGAATAAAGCTTACACACGCCTGTGGGCTCCTGTCTCGGTTTTCTACCTTTGACACATTTCATGGACTCGCAGAGATCATTACCGAAAATAAATAGAGCACTGTAGGGAAGTTTGAGAAATACGCACGAATGCAAAGTTTTCCATAAAATTCAAATATTCTGGTGAACACTGGAGTAGATTCTCTTCAGGTTGAAGCCGTTACACGCAAATTGTGTTGTATTTTGTGTCAGGTAAATTTTTCAGCATTTGAGTTTAATACTTCTGCCCACCGAGTATGGTTCATCATCGACATCATTGTCCAGCACAAACCATGAGCTGAGCACTCGCATTCAAAGTACCTGATTCATACAAGAAAAATATTGATTCCCATGTTCTCAGTGTGCAGTGATTAAGTTTCATGTTGTGAACTCCATGAAGATGACCACTGGTTGATAAAGATGCTAAATGTGGTAGGAAAATAAGGTGTAAAGTACTTTGATTGAATTTAATATTTCGGGCTTCGTTGCATTTCCCAAACAAGATCACGATATTACGCTCTGCAAGACATACTGGACTTTGGTAATACTAACTTAGAGTCCTAGCACAATTTATTACATTTTTAACAAAATTTCTAAACTACAATAATGAGGACATTTTTCAGCCACGTTTTAGCCTAATACATCAAATGACGATGGACATAAATATATCCCAGACAGAAACGGGCCATGTATATACTGTTGAAAAAATCAAGGAAGATTTACTCAGGGTTGACACCTCAAGTACTGTGGACCTAACATTCTACATCAACAGCAAGATTAACACATTCCTTCACGATACAAACACAAACTACGTATGTATATATCAACGATTTTAATAAATACATTTGCATGCGTTGCAAACAGGTACAAAAGTAATCCGGAGTACTTTCTGTGCGAAGCACGTCCTTCGCGGATAACAAATGAGAGAATACGACAAACCTATATATAGTTTGGCTATAACCAAACTTCAAAAGTTCACTCACATCCAACAACAAAACTCCACACAACTTTACGGCACAAATGTCACCAGCATAATCAATTTATTTTTACAGACACAGCACCTTAGGTCTTCATCAGAGGGAAAGTATGAAAATCTTTAGAGAGAGAAAAAAATCAGGGCACTGACCAAACGCCAGAATGTGACCCTGTAAACCTACAAGTCCCCTACGAAAATATGAGACCCACATCAATAGTTCGGCAAAGTGCAATTTTAGCAGAATGCGTGCTTGGAAGTAACACGGAGAGACTGATCAGGCCATCACACACAGAGGGCAATTATTATGATTGACAACAACCAACTATACTTGGTCATATTTAACTCCTAATTCCTATGTACCTTTCAGTAACAAGCTTCATAGTCCTCGCGGTGGTACACGAATGTCATAACAGCTGGTCAGTCCTCATGGAAAAATAACACATACCGAACTAGCAGGATGCATCAATACCTATAATTATAAATAGCACGAAGCTGGTTAACACGATGTGACTATGTAAGTGAGGTCAATGTCCACCCCCGAAGTAGCCTCTGCAACCGCTTGGAAATAGTTCAATCACTTCTCCGATCAGGAGTGTGATGGAACAAGAGAGTATCCGTACACTAAGCACCTGCCAGTTAAGTTAACTAAATTAAAATTGTACACGTACATCATTAAACAATTGAACATCAAACACATGGTAGTAAACTTAATTGGACTCGTAAAGTTTAGTATAACATCAGGGTAAAATTTAACGTAAAATATCATATTTACGCGAATATTATATACCTTTTCGCAATTACTCCTCCCTCTCGTCTCTTAACATTACACCCATCATTAATCGAACCAGCGATATCAATTAACAACTGAAAGTCACCTCCGCCGCCTTCACGAAGGCAGGTGTTCTTTTCATCTCAGGGGAACTAGTACTGCTCAGAATTACTAACACGAGTTTCTTAGCGCCTTCAAGCTGAATCAGAATAACGCTACGAGTACGACAAGAAAACGTAGAGCTGTTGAAATTACAGCTACTTGGAGGAGGTGCATAAGGTTACCCTAAAGTTGTTCCATTCGGGTAAATCCTCGCGGAGCTCAAACAAGGCGAGGGAAATAATTTTAGAAATCTGCAAACAGTTCCTGTTGCTGTTCCGATATTCTCTTCAGCGTCCAAGATTGTTGATCTGCATACTCGGCAAAGTTCCTCGTATCCCCATCAAAACTCACACGTGGAATGATTGGAGGCTGGAAACGTACATAAAAACCAAAGAGTTAAAGAGCTGAAGTTTAGCGAGGTAACATCACGGCCAATAGCCAGCAACAGGAGCAGGAGCTAAAAACAACATGAGAGGGAACTTCAATAGAAAAAATATAGGAATAAGTTCTGCAACAGCCAAGTTAACAATCACAACCAAACCACCGCAAAAATGATCAAACAGCAGGAACAAGTTCTAACTGGAAGGGTAATTCTCATGAGAAAAGGAAACCACAGGAACTGGCAATGAATAAATCAGAAATCTAGCAAACGAATGACCTATACGAATTTCGACCTTCTCTGCAAATCTACATACCTTCAGTCGGCGATGGTACACGTCATCCCAGTTGTAGTCTCGGAACCAACGGTGCTTTTTCACGTCGTCAGCCCCGTGCTACAGAGATAAAGCATTCATAAGGTAATTGTGCCGCACAAACAACCAGAAACTACGTCACGGTATGGTTCATTCTCATTCCTAATGTACATGCACACATACCTTCAGATTCCCCAGCCTCTTGGCCCTGTCCACGACGAGCAATTTTTTCACAATGTCCTTTGCCACAGGATCCACGAATTTGGGCCACTCAATTTTCCCAGCCAGGATTTTCTCGTAAGTACTAAAAGTGTTGTCGTGATAGAACGGCGCATACCCACAGTGCATCTCAAATATTAAAACCCCTGGAAAAGAGTCAGAGAAAAATCAACATGGTAATGGAACGTCCGGACCTTGACATTGTGGTATTGCCACAGTTGCTGATTAGCCGTGAGAGAGAAACTCATAGAAATGGTATCGCTTCGCTTACCCAATGCCCACCAATCAACCGCTTTATTATGCCCCTTCGACTGGATAACTTCGGGCGCAATATACTCAGGGGTCCCGCACAGCGTCCATGTCCTTCAATCAGGAACAAAGAGTCGAGTTAATTGGCATCCGTCGGATAAAGAGAGTCCCCCATCCCCCCCCTCTCTCCATAACAATTCCTATAATCAGACTTACAGCCCACTATAACGCTCAGACAATTTCTTCGCAAATCCGAAGTCCGTCAGCTTGAGGTGGCCTTCCTTGTCGAGCAGCAAGTTTTCGGGCTTCAGGTCTCGGAATACGATTGACTTGCTGTGTAAATACTCTAACACGGAAACTATCTCCGCCGCATAGAACGAGCCTGTGGGGAACAAGAAACAAGAAAAATTAACTCTGTCCCCATACTTCACGTTCACATCAATTCGAGCCTTAGCAAGTATAATCACAACATTCCTCCCCATCACCAATCAACCCGAGAAGTTTGTGCTCCCTCTACAACAAACTCGAGCTCTTGCAATCACAACGCATCTTGTGAATGAGCCAGGGAGCACCCAAATTTCAGGGTTGACCGCAGATATTCCCATGCGCAGGAAATGTTCACACACAGTCAATTCAATGCCACACTAATATTACAAATAACTCCACTTACTCGTCGAGGATGAAAAATGCCCGGCCTTTCGCAGATACGAAAACAATTCACCTCCCGGAACGTAGTCAAATAGCATGTAAATGTTGTATTCATCCTTGTCGTGCCACTTCCTGTAATGACATCGAAAGAAAATCCCGGTCAAAATCGCTTCCACCGCAAACTAGTCCCTTTTAATATCACGTCATGTAGTCATCAAGTGAATGGCTCACAGGTTCACGATGAAGGGATGGCTGATGGAGCGCAGGATATTCTTCTCACTTTTAACATGGTCAACCTGCTTGAGCCGCACAGCATCCGATAAGCTGATCACTTTCAGTGCTCCATAATCCCCCGTCAGTCGCTCCTGAACAAGGACCACCCTTCCAAATGTTCCAGTCCCTGTGAATATCATATAAAAATTCATCACACATTTAGATAATTTTTCTCCAAGCTTAATCTCTTCCACAACAAACTTTAATTGCAAACTTCAAATCAGGAACACGAAAAGTCTGCACGGTCGTTTCACTCCGATCCGGACCACCGGACCGCCCTCAATGCCGTTGAGTGTACGAAAAAACTTGTAGCTTCGTTAACATGTAAGTGAACCCAGACTTCAAATCATCCGACCTCATTCAACTTCCTCGAGAGAGCAGCTTTTTCAATGCCAAAAGCACGGAACGGAATTCACATCAACGTAATTGCATTAACAGCACATAACCACACCGAGAGAGACATATTAACATAAGACAGAGCATGACCCTTCGGATGCCGGAGAGAGAGAGAGAGAGAGAGAGAGAGAGAGAGCAAGCCGAGCTTCATGCGTGTATGTGTAACTCTAGTTTGGAGCATTGAGTACCCCACCCACATCCTCGAATATCTTTCACATCCCATTGTCTTCCTTAGTACCATGACCTCAACTCAGCAATGCACTGGCGCGGGACCGGGAAAGCCCAATTAACTAGGCTACGACATCCCATTTCCCCCGGTCTGAAGTATACCTTCAGGCTCGTCGACTGCTCTTCTATGGAAAACATAACATTTAGCCTCACATCAACACGCATACCAAGCATCCGCCACTTCATCTTCTGGTTTCTCCGTACATGAACATGACATGACCCTCATTATCTCCTCCCTGAATAAATTACACATTGGCCCTCTTTCAAATTTTACAGCATTAAATCCATTAATTTCCCCTCCCTCCCCCTCCTCCTGCATACACACACAACTACGTGGCTCGCATAAGACCATTACATATGTACATGTATAAACACGTAACACACATAATACAGGGTGTCCTAAAATGATAGGTCACATTTGTTTTCGCCCTAGAGCCTAAACGGCTCAACGTAGAGCAATGATCTTGGTAGCAATGGAAAGCTGAGGCTTTCAGAATTTGTTTTCCATGTGTACCAAATTGAGTTTCATAATGGATTTTCTGTGACCTATCATTTTGGGACACCCTGTACATAAAAACAATTGTGCACGCTATGTATCGCTGACACACACACGTACGTACGAACGCTTATATACACGCAGTAAGTTCACATACAAGCATAATGCACACGTCCAAGAAAAATGAGCTACGAGGTTCCCGAGCTCATTCTGATTAGATTCCCTTTGTCTTCCGCCACAGACTTTCAAGAATAAACCGAGCTAAAAATCCACATCGTGTTGACTAATCCAGTAACACCCAGCTGCTGCATGCAGATTGAAGGCCCTTAACTCAAAATATTGTCTCACTCAGTCAGTCCACGAAATTGTGGGAGCACTTCTGCAGCTGACAGACATGCTCCTGCTCCACTCACGCATCCCTTCTATCATTCAGCCCCCGGTGGATTTTAGTGCACACGGAAATTTATTCCCCAGCAACTCATCCATCAAATCACACGGGGAGAGAGCAGGGCGGAGGCATTGTAGACACACTCGTCGCAGCCAGCTTATTTACTCACGGCGACAATTTCCGTCACTTTGTAAAGCCACTTATATGTGACATGTCGTGCCACCATTACCAGCAACTCTACTCATAACCACCGACCTCCCGCCTGCCGACGACGGCGGCACTAATACCCATTCAGTAGTCCCGTAGGTGCGTCCTTCTATGCGGGCAGGAGTTAAATGTGCCCCCGTTCAGTTGCTATCGAGATGGAAGTTGTCAATAGGATGAGTAATCAAGACTCCAACTCCCACTCTCTAGCGCAATATTGCGACATTGCGATTGCAATTTGCAAGTGGTGATAGTGACAGATCTTCCCAGAAACACACACACACACACAGCACAGCAAGTAGCTTTAAAACTTTTCACTTTTTCCCACTATTCACGCATACCGGTCGTTGCTTCTACAAACAACGTGTCAACCCTTCGCGTATCAATTTAATCATCACCGTCCAAATAATATTCCGCATCCCGTAGAGATCTCTCTTTAGAACCAATAATAACAGTACGACCGGAACCCCGTCGAATCGTCACAACATCAACAACCAAGATGCCTCGCGAGAGGATTAGGGCTCACGTGTATCCAACAGGTAATTCCGCACAAGCAGCATGACCTAATTTCATTCACCGCTCTCATCTCACAATCGGCATACATGGCCACTTCACATCAATTCAGTCACATTCGGAATCCTTTTTCCAGTGATCCACACTGGCCGAGGCATCCCCCCACTGTACAACCACCTCATCAACTCTCCGCACGAGTCTGAGGAGGAGATTAACGAGGAGGAGGAAGAGGGGGCGGGGGAGATGGAACTGGACAAACATTGGCAGCAACTTCAAACGATCCCGGCGCAATGGGAGGATGAGAAAAGTACATTGTTGAGCTCGTACTATTCATTGAAAATTCTCTACACAAAAACAATTACTTTACACAATCTCTCTCTCTCTCTTTCCCCCAGACATTGCGGCCTTCAAAAAGTTCAGTAAAGAGGTTCTCGGCCTCGAAGAGTTCCCCGTCAACCACGCCGAAAATGCTGGTGACCCCTTGGACCCGGACAAGGATGATGAGGGGATAGATGTGGGCGTCGTGGACAAATACATCCAGGGGATCCTCCTCCACCGGGAGATCATAGCCGAGGAGTGTTTGGACATCAAGAAAAAGTAAGCCTCAATGCCCAGTGATGGGCTGACCCCTCTGGCCACCTCACCTCACCTCTAACCCCACCCTCCCCTATTTTAGCTGGGAAATCATGAGTGACCAGCAAGCTCGGATGAAGTCCTCCATCGCCCGCCTGTGCCGCAACGTCTACTTCGGAAATGATAATGCGGCTCGAGTGGCGGAGAGTTCCATCCCCATCTTGGTTTGGATACTCAACCGGCCGAAACTCCCCAAAGAGATCCATATCCTCACCATCATGGGACTCTCAGAGATGCTTTGGGCGTCCAAGAGGCTCAAGAAAAAGGTTAAAAACGACTAGACTTAAGCCTTCATTTCCGAAGCTTCCACCCTTAAGTCACTCCCTCATTCTCACCCCACCCCATTCCCGTTATCTTAAAGTTTGCAGAGGTGAGTGGAGCTAAACTCCTTATCCGCTGCATTCGGGAGATGCCGCGGGACCCGATGATAGCCTGCTGGGCCGCCTACTGTCTCGCTGTCGCCTCCATAAATAGCCCGGAAGTCATTGCCCAGGTACAACAGAGTTACTACCCCTCCCACCCGCTGTCAACATTCATTCCTGTCTCCTTCAACACCATACTCTTTTGGATATTTTAGTCCAAGGCGGACCCCCCATTCTTGGACTTGGTCAGCGAGATCGGCTTCGACATCTACTGGTACAACTGGCCTGTGAACTACGGGTCAATTTTGAGGACGATATACATGGGCCCCGGGGCAGAGGCCCACAGAGAGGTCTTCCAGTTCATTTGATGGTGATGACGATGATGAGGAGTGGCCTTAACACATCCGCTCTCCACTTCCAAGAATCCCCAACCATCGCCGCCACCGCCTGCATCGGAATCATGATTTCAGCTCAATGGAAATGTCAATGGAAACATGACTGACGTCAAAGCGCGGGCGGCGGAGACGGGCGATGCGATCCTTTTGAATTTCTGCATCAACTTCTCTACCGCATAAGATGACATGAGTGATGTAAAAGTAATATAGCTCGACTTTGCAACCCTGAGTGAACATGAAGGGTCCGTAATGGCTAGTCCCCTAATATAATCATTCCAATTTAACTTTATTTGCTCCACTTTCCTTCCACTACTACTATATCCTCTCCCGCTTCCATATCCCCAATCACTGAGCATCCGCCGTCACTTTATAAGGATGCTGCACAAGGGGAATTTTTTTTTCTCACAGGAAGCAATATACTGTGCACAAGTTCGATGGAGTGAAAATTTATTCGCACCCACACACCACACACCGCTTTTTGCAGAGCGCATCTACACATTCATTCCACTTTCTATCAATGTCTCAATGCGTGCAGTAGACAGTTTGGTGCTCCGTCGTGTACATGTAAATTTTTGAGTGTGTTTCCATGTGTGTGTGTGTGTGTGTGTGTGTGTGTACGGTAACAGACCCTCCATGAATACAGCCAGGAGCAGCAGCATACTGTTTAACTGACTTTACAGCAGGCTGCGTCTACATCCCAGCCCACAAACACTTGTACATGCGGTTGAGGAATGACCATTTGTACATGAAATCGGCGACTGAAATCTACTAGTATTTTTATTATTTTTTAAAATCCGGGAGTGGGGTCGACCGGGGAAACGTGACACAATTTAGGGACGCGCAATCGGCCTACGTGTAGAGCGACATTGGGCCAACGTGACTGTCAACACTTTCTCAAAAAAAGTACCAAATAATAATCGGATCGTCGTAGTCGACGTCCTCCAATCTGAATTATTCCTACTGCGATGTTGACATACGCGCACGCACACACACACACACACACACATACATACATCTACAAACTTTCCTCAGTTTCGCTCGTGATGATGACGATGATCGGATTACGCTACAATCACTACCACTGCCTCAATCCCCGCGTGAAAGGAAACACACGAGAACCGTGGTGGGTGGCTTTTCATCGGCGGCTCACTGGCGTTCCAATTATTCTTCCCCACATTATCATTATTTCTATTATTAACAGCAGCGGGAAAAGTTACAATGCAATGGCTACGAGAGGAGGATGGGAAGTGTTCGGGAGGCTCCAACACGTTTCGGTTGTAACAAGACAGGGATCGTGGCTCTAAAGTGCGCTGGGTCTCTTCTCTCCGTCTCTGTAGCGTCTCGGGTGTGAGAGTGATTTTTCCTGATTGAAATCCCATAAGACTTTTAGTAGCATCATGGCCTGGCCCTTCTAACTCGCGTCATTGGAAACCTTGGCTCCGATCCGTCTATTCCGCAACGTTCCGCTTCGGCTCCTAAATACACATCCACACACGAACACACACACACACACATGAAGCAAGAGTCTCTACTGAACATTTATTTAGCCTCAAATCATTTAAATTTTCCTCCTACTGCTCCTCTTCCACACATACACACACGCACACTCAAAGTTTCCACACTTTGAGAATGGGACTGGGGAACTCCACAGTTTTTACAGACACAGTATATGCCATGGCCTCAGGTTCCTCAGGATGTTGGCCGCATTATACGGTCACACTCCTGGTCCTGACAGCTCATAATAACTTATTCGCTATTGTGCCCTGTCTACTTTAAAGTGTCAAAAGATTAGATAGGAATCAATTCCCCCAACTCCCGTCACACTCTTCAAGTTACTACACACACATCCTTCCTGAGAACAACTTACGGCGGCTTTTAGCCCTCACCCCTCAAAACTCTCCCCTATAAACACACACACACACACACAATCCCGAGGTCGCATAAACTCACCCAAACAAATAGAAATCACCTAAATCTCCCCAAAACGACACATCAGGAGATATAGTCAATCCATTCAGAATTATTATCGTGTACTTCCACAGAAAACTAAAGCAAGACACACATACACACACACACACACACACACACACACACACACACACACACACACAAACTGCACCACTACTGGTAGGGAAACAGTAGTAGTACGAAATCTAACATTATTCCCATTAGTCCAATCAGCACAGTGATAAACCAGCACGGCGGCGGCGGTGCACTAACCTTCGTCCATATATATTCAGATGGGAACGGGGAACTGGGATGTTAGCGGATGATGGTTGATGCAAGACCACCAACCACCAGTACTACCACTGCATCGCCATCCCGTTCCAATTCAAAATAAAAACATGGAACTGACTCATATAGCACCTCCTCCTCCTCCCATGCAATAACGGTGCAGAAGAACAACACCCTCGCAAACCCCTGCCGCAAAAGATCGGTGCATATTATACAGTACAGTATCCACCATCATCATTTCCCCGCCTGCCAAGCGCGGGGTGCAGACGGAAGGTTTTTCCACATCTTTATTACGGCTACCCCTCGCCAACACAAACTCTCAAAACGGAAGATGATGATGAGGCCCTGGAAAGAGCTCCGGGGCCGCATCGCCCCTTCCTCCGTAAATCAAACCGACATTAAAGTCAAGAGCAGGAATTATATATGATTGCGACGATGAAGCTGTGAGTTTAAGTCCCATCTCAGAGTACTTGATAATCATGACGTCATGGTAGCTCATAGCCCCATAGCCCAGCAGCATCCTCCAACTCCCGCTAACTTATTTCAACTCAGTCAGTCAGTCAGTCTCAAGTCAGTCACCCTCTCGAACCCACCAACCAACCACCCATTCCTATCTGCTTCCCATTAATAGCCAAAGAGCGATTCAGAGTGTGGAACATTTCAGGGTAAATTTACCAATTTTTTACGAGAGCAAAAGCCTAGGCCACAGAGTTTCAATTCATATGTCATATGCCAAGCCATAATGGATTCTTCCCACCGGCGGGTTGGGCAAGAGAAGACCGCGATTGCTCCATTAGCGGAGGAGACACGAGGGAAATCATGGCAAATGATAAACGAATGTTTTATATTCCAACGAGATTACGAGAGTGAGAAAGGGAGATATTTCAGGAAAGCCACCACCAGGCTCACTACAACAACCATAGGATAATCTACACACACACACACACACACACACACAAGGACACACGAACAAATACATACGGAAGCTTACTTTGTGGCTTCCTCCACCCGGATATATCACATCACCACCATTCATTCTGTCCCACAACAGTAAAGCACGAAATACAGAGTGTGTTCGCAATTTGGACTAGGTCAACAATAATAATAATTATTTCCCTCAATTAATGACAAACTTTACGGGGGCAATCCCAAATGAGCCCAATTAGACCACATGTGATGCAATGTATGGAGACATACATATATTTAGGAAAACACGGAAGATGTGAAACATACACCAGTTCGAAACACAAGGATCCCATTCATACACATTTCCTAACCAAAGCAACGCAATAGACGAAACGACCAAGTGAAACCATGCCCCCCCCTTCATATAGAACTAACATAATTGAGCCAGAATAATTAGAGCTAGTTCCATAGCAGTAGTGTGATGGTGCAACTGGACGGAATCGGAACATTAACCAGGCGTGTCATCCCTGACAAGAAGCAGGACTAACTACAGGTCCTCCGGAGCACGCAAAAACATCTGCGTCTGAACACTAACTCTGCCACAACCACAACACAATGATCTAGCTCCGGTAAATCAAATGAATCCAACCAGCCAACCAACCCACCAACCCCGCTCCTTCCCGCACAAGAAAAAAATACAGGCTGAGTCGTACTGCCAGAACCTTCTATTTCCACGTAGTTCAATGGTAGGGAAATCCTCTTCCTCGTCTTCCTCTTGTGCCCTCCGAAAATATTTTCAAACCCCCAAAGAGATGAGACATGAACCTGAGCCGTGTTAAACTCACTCACTTCCAATTTTTATTTATTTATTATTGGTTTTTAAATCGCAAGCCCCTCCTACCCTACTACTATTATTATCAGTTATCCGTTTGCATCTCTTTTGGCCCCCGTGCCAGGCAATGGGGAACCCGAGGAGTCACTTTCAGCCCGCCGTGGATGGCACCCCGGGCCAAACAGATGATCCTGATCCTGCACGGATCGTAACTCACAAAACCATCCCGTCATCATCATCATTAAAGCAACAACAACATCTCGAGCAACACCACCACAACCATGAACTCCCGGCATGCAAGCTTCCACTACTGCTATCCTCATAATTATTACTCCTCATTTAACATTTCACTATCTCCTCCCTCCTCCACATACACACAAACACAAACACATACAGAACGTTCATGTCAACTTAAGCTGACACAAAACATCCACCCCACGGACAGGCTCTCATCATCAACATCATCGGCTCCAAATAGACTCCACTAACTGGCAAGGTTTTTTTAGATCTTCTCTCAGTGAGAGCTGGTACAACAGCATGCATGCATTCAACACTGTCCCGCTTATGGATCTCTCTTGGAGAAGAGTACGAGAGGAGGAGGAAGAAGATTTAGCCGGAGAGTTTCTTATTCGGGATAATCCATCCCAACTCTCCTCCTAAGGGAAAAGGAGCGAGTCAAATTATCACATCTGGAGTGGCAGTCCATCCGAAAGATCATCAGGATCTTCCGTCTATAATATTGGCAGATGATGTTATCTCCCTCCCACAAAGCATGTACAAACTTGGAATAAAAATCATTACTGGCACTAACCGTTCCAAGTGTATACTTTTACCTCATAAGACTAATCAGTCAATCAATATACGAGGGGGAAAACAAACTGTACCGTGTACCAACGACTGCGAGAGGGTTCAAAAGTCACTCATCATGACTTTATACAGACACACACACACACACACACACATTCATATATACATACACACACATACACACAGGATAGCAATCTCGAGGTTAACTAGATTAGCTTTGATTAATTGGACGATTGTTCAGCTTCGCGTCTTCGGAAAATCTTCCATGAAGAAATCAAAAACTTTTCCTAACGCTTAAAAAAGAGATTATTAATCATCATCATCTTCACCATCATCATCAGTACCACCACCACCACCACACCACCACCAAAGATCCACTCACGCAGTCAGTCAGGTCGGCTTAACAAGGCTTAGTAATGAGTGTTAGGGGGTACGCCCACAACCCGCCGCTCTCACACAGAATGAGAGAGATGAGCCAGCGGTGGATAACCCATTCATTTTTCAACATAGAACCTACAACTTCTTCATCATCCAAAAGGAAACATGACTCCCCGCACGCACGCACACCTGCTCCTCCCCCTCCTCCTCCAGCTGTTGACTCTCTTGGGACGACCACGCAGTACGCAGCTGAACGTGCACGGCGGTGGGAGTCCTCATCCACGGGAAAGATATTGAAGAAAAGATCCGTCGCAATACATGCACACAAATACAAGTATGTATTCCTCTCACTATGGCAGTGGCAGACATCCCGGCGACACGGGCTCACACATGAGTGACTTCTCAGAAGCCATTCAATTATTATCACCAACCCGGGGGGATGCTTCCTCCTCATCCTGCGCCAACTTTCCACACATCTCCCCCACTAAAAATTCACCACCACACCGCCGCGCATTTCCCCCTCACCTTGAAGCCCTCATCTCCATCCGCACCACCATAGCAGCACCAATGTTCGCTCGCTCCTTCTCGCCCGTGCTTGGGTGCATGCCTGCCTGCCTGCCCATGCTCGCGGAGGTGGGTGGACACGGCGTGTACCTTTCCAACCTCGACCGCCTCACCGTGAGCCCATTGTGATCCAGTGCGTGAAAGACTCTCCACTCAATTTCATTGTGATCTCCATACGGAGAGGTAGAGAGCGAGATATCTGTAGGCAAGATGCTCACTCTCAGAATGATTGCACCCTCATCTCCAGCTCGAGCTTCGTCGTATACCTGGAAGAGTCAAGTCTCCAGAGTCATTTCCAATACAAACAACAATGTCCTCCACCCCAGCCCGTCACAACTTTGACAGTCTCCAATACTATGACTGCGTGGCGGGGCAGACCGTCATTTCTCATCCATAAATTACCAAGAGATAAGGGAATCATTCATTAGGGAAGAAGATGAAGAGGAAGAGGAGGAGCAGGAGGATCTACAGGCGGGAATGATAGAGTGGGTATTCACTACCGTATGGGTTATGATGAGCCAGTGGACCGCGCGGGATTCCCCACTGAGGGACCAATTAATGAATCACAAACGTCAATGATAACAGAAGGAGAACTTGGAGGGCGACTTGTGGGCTCTCCGCCACTCCCATTTCCAATCACACACAACGAGCTACACGCTCTCACTGTAATTACTCAACTACATTTAATTTCCTCTCCAATTCCGCTCACTTGACTGTCCTCCTCCCCTCCGGATTTATTGGGGACACACTGTATATTACAACAATTCCCTCAGTGTGCGAAGTTAGCCAGCCCGTCAATTCTGTGGGCCCACATCACGTCCCAAAAGAACACTCATTACACTCCCAATCCACCGCATTGCCCATAAGCGGCTCAGCTTTTCACTTAGCATAGCACACACACACACACACACATTGCTTACAACAGCACAAATCATGGCACGTGGGAGGACCGGATCTCTCTGTGAATCTTTTACATCGCAGCGGCAGTCACAGGGCATGTATTCCAGCCTACTCCATCGCTTATCATCCTCAAACCCAAACAGCATCCCAAAAGTCAACTGTTCTGGTAATAATGACTGATCATTTTTTTAAACAAAAAACATATTGATAATAATGGACATAATTCCCTAGAAACATTGCCCTTAAAACTATAAGGAGATGAATGTCTGAGCGGACACGGTTCATTACCCCCCCCTCCAATCGTCTTTGTTACAAGTTCCACAATATCGTAGCATTCTCCCAGTCACTCTTCCACTCACTAACGTCCATGCTGTGTGGCAAATGCGACAGCCAAATCACACATTACCGTTACTTAAGTAATAACTCAGCAATACTTGAGCCGAGCCGCAAATCCATCATAAAAACCCCCACGTAACATGTCTAATCCACTAACATGGGTAATAATGCTATTAAAATCCCAGCCGGGAAAGATGCCCAACATTTATGTGTACTTTTAAATGATTTGGACGACACGTTTTTATACAAATATTTACAGCTGACGAAATGAATGTGAAAAATCTATTAGCATGCAATGCTGAAAGATGAGAACGGGGAAGACTTCTTGCTTACATATTTTCCCCCACACACAGTCGTCCCCCAAGAATATATATTTACAGATACGAGAATAAAAAGAATAATTTCTAAGTTGCCCATGCAGTGATGTGGTGACTCACTTGTTCTTCTTCTGCCGGCAATATGTCACACAGTTGGGAAACACAATCACGTTCCCACCTTCGGAAGGAGCTGGGGCTATATGCTCCTTGACCAACAAGGATTTCTCCCACACAAACGCACACACACAAACACACATTTCTCAGTCTTCACGATCTCAAGAAAAGTCTTTTTTTATGACCTCACTCATTACCATGAGGGAGAATTCCTTAAAAGTTGGAAGGAAATATAGTTCAATTCACACTCTGTCCATCCCCTTCATCTCACACAGAACATCTCAATCAGTCTTCGCCTCATTCACAGTTCAGCTCTGTCCCAATAACAAGAGTCAAATGACGACGGGTTACCCTTTAAAGTGTAAGAACCCATTATTAGCCCTCTTGATTGGGAGTTGGGGCCAGGGCGGCATGGCACACGGCAGTTTAATTAGACGAGACACTATATACTAGTCTGAGTGAGTGACTGAGCCTCACTATTATGGCCGCAAAAATCCTCCTTTCCCACTCCCAAATTGGCTTCAGGTTTAGGGCTGTAACCGATCATTTTGCCCTATTTTGGACCGAACAGCATATATACAGTATAGTATACATGGGATCATTTTGGGACGAGACCCATCGAGTCGTTGTCGTCATGTGCGTGCGTACTTTTGGAGAAAAATTACAGAGGCATTTAAGCGGCCAATAATAAAATTTCTCGACATTCTTCGCTCATTCGGCTGTCTCCAACTTGTGTCATACATTTCATTATTGGCAAGTACGGCTACGTCCCGTAGCCTCCGGAACGTCCGCTTATTGTCCAATATTCCAACAACCCTGCGCGCCGGTACAAGTTTTTCCACTCTTGGCAAAACCTACACCCTTTTCCAAGAGTTACTAATAGCAAAAATTGGATGCATTGTTTGGATGATTATGAGTAAGGAGGGAATAAGTCATCGGGAAAACCACATTGGGGACTGGTGAGACGGGGGGGGGCACTCGTCCCATAAGCCTTGCGATACGGACTTACACTGAGCACTATTGTGGTCTCACCCAAACAGCAAATGGGGGGATCGCCCGTCCAAACGGTTCATGAAGAATGAGTCTTGTGAGAAATGTCTAACCTGTTCATGTCAGAGGACGCGCGGCATAAAGTAGAGTTTACAAGTAACTTCGCACACTCGGCCGACAGATCAGCCTGAAAGGAGAAGATGATGGCGGTGGATGATGAGCCGACCGACCTCTCTTTACAACAAAGCTAATGCTAATATACATCCATGTACAAGCCCTCCCACCCACGCCCCATGACTTCTAACATTGTAACCGTAAGGAAGTTCACAAATCCTCAACGCCCTCATCTCCTGCCAGCAAACAACTGGTCAGGACCTGGTCATGTGGACAATGATGATGAGATGCCAAGGAGGCCAGCATGTCTTTTTCCTCAACAAGATGCTCGAGGACACTTGGATCATAATTTAATTGAAGCCCACTGGAATTTGGCCGCATCCACCATCTTCGATGAACAATAATAAAATGATTATAAGAATACGAGGGAGAGAGACAGAAAGAGATGGGAAGCCGGCCGCTCCGAAGATCTACGGATGGTGCACATGTTAATTAGATTAGAACCAGAGAGGATATATCAACAATAAAAGGAGACACACACACACGTGAGAAATGTCCCAACATTTCTTCTTCCTTCCCAAATTACCAAGTGCATCGTGCTCCAAATTTCCCCACAATTTACAATCAAAAAATATACTCCCTGCAGAATAGACAATGCACACATGCACACAAACCCGCCACCTCAATAGGCAACCCCTTATCTTGGACAAAAAAACTTGGCCGCCGCACAAGAACTTCTCCATTTGTTCCCCTGTCACATAACTTGGGCACACACAGGATCGACTCCGTACATCCTCCGCGCA
>WJFA01000136.1:42787-64993 GCA_009870155.1 Pseudobourletiella spinata | reverse complement strand
ACACACACACACACACACACATACATGGAAATGAGGTGAAATCAAAACAAAACTGGGTTACCTCGCTGCCAAATAACTCTGTTATAAATATATTATTACGATTACACCCCGCCACAAATCATACATACATTAACTATTCTTCTCCTCCCGAGTCACACACGTACACAGACACAGGGAGGGGGGACAACAACTAACAATCACTTTTATTCACCGTCACATGCACACACACACACACGCGACAGAGATATGATGTACTCCTGCCTTTGAATACACACCTTCACATTTCCTCCCTATATACACGAGAACTACATAGAGCTCTTCGTTTCCATTGAACACTCCGTGTCGTCTGTTTAATATAATGTTACGCGTCACGACTGGAAACCAGCAAGGCCTCTCACTCTCTCATCGTTGTTGTCGTCATCATCAGTCAGAATATTCCAGCTTCATTAAATGATCCGCACACAGAAATACAGCGCAGCCTCACTCTCAATCATTCAGTCAGTCAGAGACACACAACATTTAAATCCTGAGCCCATTAAGGCTCCACGACGCACACGCATACATGTTTTTTTTATATTCTGTCAATCAATCAGCAATCAGTACGCCAAACCACAGAGGGGCTGATAGAGCCCAGAGTTTGCCCCGGAATTAATGGAGATTACTGCGTACAGCGAGAAGCCGGTGACGCCGCCGGAAGTCTGTTCAGAATGAACTTCAAGAATTGAGAGTCACAATCAGCACTATAGTGGAATGAGATGAGAGGAGGAAAAAAACTGGAATTTCTAATAGCGACCAGTTTAGGAAACGAAAGTTCAGGTCAAAAATTAGCTGAACGAGTTATCCTCTTTTTTCTATTTCTCTCTCTCTCTCTCTCTCTCTCACCCTCAAGCCCTACTACTTTACTACAACTGCTACTGGGAAGGAACAAGGATACGGCAGAACGGAAATGCAGAGACTGCACCAGTAGCCTTTCCAACTCACTACCTTTATCCCCTATAGTCTTGGTAATAATCCCATTAAAATCCTCACCGAGCCTGCTCACCTTGTTAATGGCGAAATTAGCCATAGGCCTACCGTGTGCAATGTCAGCGTTTAACATACACACACACACACACTATACACTACTTACTGGAAGTTCAACAAGATAACAAACATGATCTATGGTAACCACTCGTGCGAGCTTCTGAGGGAGTTCTACATAGAACTAGTACACAGTAGTTACTATCTGTGCATCATTACGTTCGCTCACAATCACTCACATTATTCCCACGTCACAACGACACACATTATTGCCACGTCACTAACTACACACATTATGCCATGGCTACATACCAAAATGTGTGGGGGATCTCCTCCTTCCCCATGTATACACATTTGAACCTGACAGGTAGAGAAGATGTGAAGGTAAAGGGAACAAGAAGAGGATGATGATGATGACGATTCCGATGGAGATGCATACAGGCAGAGAGCAAGAACTTTGAGGTGAAAGAAAGGAGACGAGTGGAATGGTCGGAGAGGAGGGGATCCGAATTTCAATGAGGACATTTACATTCCATTCGTGCGGGCAGATTCTATTTCCTCTGTGTCATTTTCCACCCCCATATTCATGACTTCTCCACCTTTGGCCCTGTATTTAGGTATATACGTGTATGCATGGCGGCATGATGTTTTAGCAGCGCACCCCCTCCTCCACATTTCAAGGCAGCAGCGGCACTTGTATACGCTCTCCACTTCACCTCGTTCACCATGCTACCGTACACCGCATGGATGGTACACATATGTATATGCCTCCTATAAAGCCTTCATGTGTGCAGATGAGGCTGAGGCTTAGGTTTGGAAAATAATAATATAAGTGCCATTATTTTTATGACCTCAGACACACACATGGGCCGCCATGTCGTTATGGAGAAAATTGGAGCTCTTTCCATGGAACAATGGGGATGGGATAGAGGGGATAGGCTACACACCGTAGTAGTAGTCAGTTTATCTGACCGGCATGGAGGAGAGCAGGAGAGAGATTGAGAAAGATGACGATGACGGTTTGGATCCTATATGTCTATATGTGCATGCCACATGCTTGTTTTCCATAGTGAAAGGCTCACCATAGCAGCCCCTCCCACGACTGTTCCCTCCTTGTTGACGCAAGCCAGAGTAATTTGGTAACACTTTAAAAGTCATTGGAACCGAGAGGAATGAAGGATGTAATTATGCTCTTAAATTTATCTCGCACACATCTCGGCTCACTTCAAAGCTATTCATTCTCTTCATCCGAATCAATACTGTGTACGCGTACAACAACATTATTATTGTAAAAAAAACAAGCATCATAGTATATTTACGTCTGCCCTTAATTTCCAAGTGGCGGGGGCCCCCAGAGTTATTTCCATATTTTGTCAATAAAAGGAGAAACTGTCCTGGATCCATGATGGCTCGTCCTAAGTGAACAACATGCAAAGGCCTTGCTCCGCTTTCCTTCCCCCGCCCACTCTTCACCGCTCTGCACTAGATCCTATCCAGCACAATGGTACACAATGGAGTTAATTGGTGGTACGCATACACAACCATACAGCCCCTTCGATATGGTGGACGGACAGTCGTAGTGGTGGCAGTGTCGTCATACACATAAGATACTCATAACAATTACTGTCATCAAGGAGCCTCTTGAAAATGCCACCGTGTGCACTTTACACGTAAATGATGGTCTGAATTGTGGCCGACTTACGACCAGGGAGAGATACCGCACGAGTACTAAAAGCTAAATCCCACTGAGAGCTCAGCACAATAGGGAAGAGCTTCCCAGTCGTCGTGTGTGTTGGCACGCAAAAGGCGGGCGGGTGAATTGCGGAGAGCTCTTAAGAAAATCGGTAATAATAACAGCGGAGAAAAAGTGATGGACATTTCGCCCACATACTCTTACTGCTACTGCTACTACTACTACTACTACTACTAAACTTCTACACTACCTGCCCCAAAAACTTTCAACAACACGAGTCCAAAATTCGGAGAAGCCGGTCAAGGTCCGTCCAGAAGAGGGATCATTGGAATGGGTGAACTCGAAACCTCAATTCTGTAATGGGGTTTAAGGTAAGTGGTGATCGGTTCCGGTGTGAAGACACCGGACAGAGCCTCTGCGTGTCCTGGCTGCTCAACCGGGGAATCTAATTCATTATTCAGCTTACCGAAAATTACGGCCGAATCCAGGCCAACGAGGGAATGAGGCCGAAAAATCCTGCCCCAAATGTTATTGCTTCGGTTACGTTACCCAAACAATATCCCAATTACTGGTGGTGGTTGGGAGACACGTGCTGGAATGTTACCTACTTTTATTACGTGGACAATCCAAGCCTCTATAGATAGACTTCCTCACATATCAAACTTACTATCGTCCCCATCCCATCTCATCTCCATAAACGAGCTCCTCATACTGTCAAAATTTCCAAAACGACCACGGCGGTAGAGGAGGAAACGACAATTTGGAGCGACGTAATTGTCCTATTACATTGGACTGAACTATCCTCATAATTTCCCGAACCTCTCTCTCCGCCTCAGTCCCCCGCAGAGCTAGTAGACACTCGAAGACCAAAATCAAACTGCCTCTTTCACTGACAGTGTTTGAGGAAGACAGGGAGAGAAAGTCAGAGGAAAGAGTCGTCTGAAATTGGCTAATGTAACTTGAGCCATAAATACTTGCTCCGAAGTGCCCACTATGAGCAGCCTTAATTGAACCAATTAGCAGTCTCATGAAAATTCTACATCCACGCACACCAAATCCTACATGATCGATCTTGCGGAACTTCAAGAAGTAGTCTGGCACTCAGGCTACATACATAATAGTGTGCTGCGGGTACGTGTCTTTGACAACCGCAAAACCTCCGACCACTTACAGCAGCACTGCACTATGGTAAGAGCTGAGAAGAAGTGAATGGTTACAATTTCAAAGGCAAGGGGAGAATTCATTGGCAATAACCACTGCTGCAACACTCACTCAGTGCTGTGCCAAAGTTTCTTTAAGGAATACAACCGCGACTACCGTATCAATCCGTAGAAGCATAGAACTATACGTCCAACAACCATCTTTCTCTTCCTTAACAAAAAGCCAATAGTTACAGTATAAGGGCAAACGAACGAGAGGGGAGAGAGAGAGAGAACATTAGTGTAATTCCCTTCAATAAAACAGTAACACAATTAGAGCAGCTTGAGCCAAAATGACATTTTTACGATAAGACCCATCATAAATTACAGAAAAACTTGATATTTCCAGCCAAGCCAATTCTCACAAAACTCTGCAATGTTCCCTTGTAACTTGAGCCACAGCCACCCACATACAAGTGTCAGTAATCCTTTGAGTCTCAAACTTTCTTGAGACATGTAAGCATGCTAGTTTCCCCCTAAAATGTGTATGGTACGAAAACAATTTTATATCTATACACATTTTTTTCTACGTAAATAATAACAGGAATTAAGGGTAAAAATAAAGGGAGTAATCATTCCTTTTTGGAAAAAATCCAATCTTAACACCAACACAGAAACACCAAGGGGGAACGAAAACGTCTTTCCCCATCTACCACACGTCAAACGTAGCACTACGGAATAATAACTTACAGCCGAGGGGAAGCGGAGGAGAATTTACAAGAATGTTCTACTAAATGAACCGACATTTGGATTTTTTCCTCTGTCACTTCCATTCATCCCCTGCTGCCACTTCACTCACTCAGACTCTCTCTCCAAAATGTGTGGAGCAATCTCATTCTTAACGCCCTGACTATTTTCGTGTTCTTCCAACCAGTCGATTTTTCCAGAGGAGAGCCCGACGAAGGCGAAGATGCAGATTTAGCAGGAGGTCCATACAAGCACGTCGAGATCTCTTCTCAATTTCCACCCGCACTTGAAAGGCTCGGGACGAGATGACTATACACTCTTGACTTGAGAGTTTTTGCATGTTCCATACAATAATATCCTGTCGCAGTGTGCTCTCCCGCAGTCACACAAAATGTTCTCATTCCCAGCACCACTCGCCCCGGATTTACCATGTAGCGAATCCAAATACTTTCGTCCTATGCTGATGGAGAGGAAAACGAAAGATATTTTATTCATCCATTACTCTGAGCCAGGAGAAGGGACAGGAAAAAGTTATTCCCTCCAATGTGCGGATCTCGGCCAAACCGTCTTCTTCTTCTTCGTCCTGAACAACTACTACAGGAAAAACCTCATATGTAAACCTCTTTTCACCTTTAGGAATGGGAAAACCCGGATGAGAGCAGACAAAAGTAAGATACAATGAATTCTGACTCACTCCTATCTCCCCAAAGCCTTGGCACAGCAGACATTCAGCCCAGTCACACGCGAACATAAAGGCCTTGCGTGGACAAAAAGATAACAGATCCCTTACTGTATCTCCCGGGGAGTTCCTATACACTCGACCAGAAGAATACTACTGCAAACATACGGACACGGACACACTGCGGGATGTATATATTTATATATATTATATTACAAATATAAAAAAATCCCCGTTCTCACAACACGGTCATCAGCGTGTAAAACCCTGGATAAACGCGACAACTCTCTAGAGATTGTAATTTAAACCCTTCTATCACTTTTACAACACTTGCTGCTTCGCATTGGGGAGACAGTTACACATGAGTGTGTCATATTGGGGGCGCATGGAGGGCACAGCTTGTGGAATCTTTTACTCGAATGTATTCCCATACACTGCACTTGAACTCCTGTTCTATACTAATAACACCCGGTATCCCTTCCTATATGCACGTCCATAATACTGTCCTCCGTTTAGGAAGCAGATGGAAGATTTTTATACCTTTCCCACCCAATCTTAATGGATCCAACAGGCACACGAACATGGGTACCCAAATAGAACGTGCATGGCAGCAGCGTTCCTTCACGCACATCTGTAACTAACCCCGACTCTCGGTGTGGTGTGGTGGTGGATGGAGGAGTTCAAGCCTGAGTGAATCTCCTTCCTTCCTATACACTTGAAAATTGCTGCGAAAAAAAGCGAATCCTTATATACCTGCACTTCGTCCCGCCGTCTTGGTTCCACGCAGGATTTTAATGTGCTAAAACTAACGAAATGTTGTGACTCAACAAGCTGTTACGGTAAACGAATCTAAGAGAAAACTCTGGCATAAAGGAATTTCAGTAGTTTTACCTCTCATCAAGCCATGTGCACACAGAGAACATAGACAGTATAGAATTTAACCGCACATAGTCACTCCTACTCTAATGCGGGGCATGCATAGGCGGAAATTAATGTAATTCCGGTTCTCAACTCCAACTTAAATCCACCTCATGCGTACACACCAGTACGTCTACCGCCGCCGCGCGCAGCATCCTCCGCAACCTTTGCACTATTGTATCCTGTAAGCATCTTGTGTTTACCACAACTCTGTACAGCCCCACTAATTCCTTTGTGATTAATCTAACTGTAAATAGCAAATATATTTCACATTCGCACCTACTCATTCCACCTGTATACCTCCGCATACTCTCACCTATGTTACAGCCACCTACAGCAAATATTTTCAGCTCTCAACGTGCTAAACTCTCACCACACCACCCTGAATCATGGTATACCAAGACTCTAGACATTTGATTATGACATAAGCAATAACGGAAGACACTATAAGTCACTGACACGTAGACAAACAAACTGTTCCCAGGTAATCAATGCAGTGCAAATTATAATTACAAGTACAAAACATTACCGTTTTTTCACAACTTGAACTACTTTCAACAGACTCCGTCTCTTAGTTACTTTGATTTGAGACATCGTACGGGGATTTCCAATAATGTATTATCAATATAACAACCTCAGTGATCGAAAAACCTTCTAGTTTTACTCCTACTTTGAAAATGGCACCATCCGCTGTGATTCGACGGCATGACGCGCGCGTCATCTAGACTTCCCTATGATCGAAACATGGGAAGTATCTTCCAAAAGGTTATCTGTGAGACTCGCTGTTCAGAGTGAAGATTCTTGAAAGAAGAAAAACTTTCAAGACGGAAGAGAAGCATTAGTAGCAAAGTGGAGTTGAAATCGATAAACTTTTCGCAGTCATCTGCATACAGAGGCGAACGAGAGATTTGGGATTTACAAAGCAAAATTTCTTATTTCATTCAAATAGTATTCATGTATATATATATACGGTTTCCAACTCTCATCCAAATCACTCCGTTCTCTCTACCACTTTAATCTAAAGTCATATCATGCCCATGTCATGGAGGTCGAGAGTGCGTATAGGGCGTAGAAGGGGGAAAATTCATTTAATGTTTAAATCCAGCCGTTTGCACACAACCATTGTGCAGGCGTTGTTTAAGGTAAGGAAATCACGTACTCCACGCTCAACACGACACGACGAAAACTCCTTCATTTTATTTCTATTGCACCATTTTGTAGGGCAAAAGTTGGGTAATGGGACCCCTCTTTAACTTTTGACTCCGTCCATCTTCATCGTCCCACCAAATAACGGAACACTAAATGTCGTAGACCTACCGGCGGGTACAGGATTTTCTTATTACAAAAAAAAATAAAAGGCTAAAGTCAAGTGGGAGAATTGAGCGATAGAGAGAGAGAGAGTCATATAATATGGTAACCCTCGACATAAACTCTTCTCTTTCATCCCGATAAATACATAATGTAGGAGAGGGGAAACGATTTGAAAGAAGGTTAAATGAAAATGAAAGGGGAACGGAATGGAAGAAAGAGGCGGTGCAGATCAAGGCTGACAACTTATAAGTACTCAGTCGTATACTACCATGCTGCTGTAACATGACTGCGTGAGCCACAGGAACCCAATATGCTGAACAAGCAGGATATATAGAGCATGGCTTTATTACACTCCTGACAAATTGTTTGAGCTACGTAGATTATATAAGAGAACTGCGGGCGGATGTAGGAAGTTGATCTGTCTTCTGAAGCAACTAAAAGGCCGTTTCATTGCAACGCCACTCGAACCCTCAATTACAGAGTTCATCCTCGTAGTCTCAAACTGACCAATATCAGCTGTCAAATTTACAAGGGGTACGATTCGACAACAGAGGATTTAGGGTGGGACAGTGGCCACTGCACTTGCCACAGGAAGATATTAAACAGGGCATTATCCCAGTCCTCGCAACTGCACTGTCAGCATCCCTCATATTTTCCCCGCCCCGTAACTTTTAACTGCTCATTATAACCAACTTATTTCCCACTAAATTTTGTCAGTAATGACCATAGAGTGGCAATTTAACCTACACTCTGACGAGCCCATCCGAATTGTGAATTAGTCACAAGTCATAGGAACAAATAAGCTACTAAAATATTCGGCAAATCTCTATGGTTATGGAGGCGGCGAAAATTACTTCTATTTAATCTTCTTTTTCCTCCTAAACGGAACATTAGGCACAGGAGTAGGGGGCGGCTCCTTTGCTAAGCTATTGGGCTCCAAATTTGGCCCCTCATTTCATTGCTTCCGTTACAGGAACGGAGCCAATTTTGATAAAGTGCGAACGAGAGCAAGACACTTGGCGGCTAATCCTAGTAGTTGTAGTTTTCGTTCGGGTCCTCTGCACACTATGAAAGTACCGGCGACGGCACCCCTTCAGACTATGATGCATTTTCACTCACACTTTGTAAGCTCATAATCAAGTAACCGAAGAGGGGAGGAAGGGAGCTAATCAATTTACGACGTCATTTTCATCCAGTTTCCATCTTGTTTCCAACTGGGCGAGCCTTATATTAGTAGTGCTGCGAGCTACTGTAGGTATGAGTGGAGATAGGAAAGCTTAGGGAAACTTTCTCGGTAAGCCGAGCGGTTCGCCTCCAAAACCGCCGTATATTTCACATGTCAGCCTCCATTGCCCTTACCTATTTAAGCCTGTCAGCTTATTAAGTTATTCTGGATGGTGGTGAAAGGAGGAAAAAAGAGGGGTTTGCTTCTTCGGGAAAATTCCCGTTCTGGTACAGACCCTCTACCACTACCATCCTTACATACATGTTCAGTCACTCCCACATATAACTGTTTACTCATAGCTCCCCCGCCTCCGCCTTCATGGCAAACTATGTACAACTGTCTCCATGGAGAACAATATCGTTGTGGTGGAAGTGCGAGAAATTGCACCTCCCGGTGCTGAAGATGAACGAGCCCGGTAGCCTCCACCCGTCAACTCTTCCATGAAAGTCCTCCAACTTGTCTTCAAATTCCACTTTCTCTCTTCTATTTCCACTGTAGTACAACCTCCTCCTCACACATTCAGGGTGGCTTGAGTAATTCATGAGAGCGGCGGATGAGACGGGAAGGAGATTTTAAGAATTCCTCTACCTCCCAAATTATTCAGGAACGCACTAAAAACTTTCTCGATATAAGGTTAGAGAGTACAGCTGTGCAGTAGTTGTATGGCTCTCACTGCGGTTTGACCTCGCTGCCGGCTGGTTCTCCTAATGGGAACTATAACTCCAGAATATTGCCGAAATTTCCGACTAACAGGGTAAAAGACACTGTACAGGAATAGTACCCCCTTTAGGCTCAAGTCACGGAGAGCGGATGTAGTCGGTGACGGTCTCATCTATCATTCCGCCGTTACCATCCCCCCGATCGGTCCCAACAGCAAAGACTTACCTTACGACCGTAAACCTCTCAACCAAGACAAATTAGGCTCTCCGATCTAATACTCTTTACGGGAAGAGAAAGAGAGGGTCAGGTTAGGGGAAGACTTATTGGGTAATAGGATTCCAGACTGAATCCATTGCCCTAAAGCCCATTCACTTACTAACACGTCGGATTGAGCACGACCGGATCTGGGTAGCGGACGACGTATTGCATAAACAGTGGCTTCCATTTTTCTCACACGAAATTCTCGCCTGATTGATGGCATTCACATCTCCCCCGCAAGGCTTGGTACCACTTGAATGTGGTTTCAAAGTAAACAGACTGAAAGATAGGCTCCTCCGGAAAATACGAGGGAAGACATGCGAAGGCCTGGGCGGGAGAGGCATATTTAAAAAAAAGTACTCCTTTCTCCTTGGCTGGCATTAATCCAGTTCCTGAGGGATCAATTCACGCTCTTCCACGTGCTCGCAGACGGGAAGACTAGCTTAAAGGGCCACACCATAATATAACATTGATTTCCAGCATAAATAATTGAGAGGATCCGAGTTGCGTCGACGTTCTAAGAATTCCAACTTCCAACACTTGTAGACAAACACACACACACACACAGTATGGTTTCAATCATCTCTGGAGTGGCTGAAACACCAAGCCTATTACTCTTAGAATGCACTCGAGTACAAACATTGGCTTGATCAATTATCCCGATTGTAATGGCCGCACAGGAGGAACTTGAGAAGACACATTCCAGACGGAGGAGTGTGAGTTCAAGAAGTACATCCATACTTCCAGTTAAACTAATCTCCGTACTAATATTAGCAATTTTTATTGGCATGCTCCTCTAAATGCTCGCAATCAGCTTTTCGTCAGTTGAATTCCATTCCATGCTTCAGCATTCCCACTTGTTTTTGTATGATTTTTTCCCCGCTATTCCAGGTCTCCGTGCAATATAATGTGATGGAGCAAAAAAATTTAGATCTAAATTTACAGGGCTGGAATTCCACGTCATGTAACCATGACTCAGTCATCTCATTCTCTTGAGAAATAGGGAGGGTCGATTGGATGGTAAAAAATGTTGGAAGCATCAGATAGTATAGCAGTAGCAAACTCACCTATTTGCCTCTTCAATCTTTGCCAGCATTGCCATCTCTTCTTGAGATAGGGGAACGGATTTATCCAGGTTTAAAATGTTGTTGTTGTTGTGAAGACATTGCGGTGATTCCAATATTTGTTCACCAGGCACCATTCTTGACCTAGAGAAGGCGTTTGTGACGGCCAAGATGGCGGCTCCAAGCCCTCCGCGATGCTCGACTCTTCTCACCTTGACGTCTATATTCAAGCTGGCGGTGATTCAGTCCAGAGGAAAGGCTTACCTGGGAACATAAACGAGGCTGGTTATGGCTATGTTTGACGTAGTGCATTGCTGGTGCATGGCCATGTGACACGCCCATGTGTTTTTACTCCGCGAATATATTCTCCCACCATTGCCTATGTTCTCCCTATAAGAGCCCCTCATGAAACAACTGCGGTGGCAGCGTACAAAGTTTGCCTAATCTTCCTTCGATCATTTAACAGTGTACGAAACCAGAGCAACGTGAATTAAACTACGAAAGAATGATGGGATGATGGCGACAAGCAACTGCAGGCTAAAAATTACCACACCATACAGAGTTCCTAAACTGTAACTTCCCCTTAGGATTCAAGACGTTGTCGAACCCTGACAGGCGCATCTCTTGGACAAAATGAATCACTTTGTGGACCACCACCGAAGTGACAGACGCACACATACCTACACACATGACATGAATGATCAATTCGAGCAGCCCATGAAACGGGATCCTATACGTGTCAATCAAAGTTTTCCGCAGCCTGGTGTTGCCCTCGATGCACAAGTATATACATACGATCAGTGATCACTGTGACTAATGATGAGGTAAGTGGGACAGGAGTGATGATGACTCAATGCAGTGACATGTGCCTGCTGGAAATAATTACCAGTGTGAACTGACTCTCACGTCAATATGTATGTGTGTGTGTGTGTGTGTGTGTGTGTGTTTGTGTTCGAATGGCGATAACTTCCACTGTTCTCTTTCTACATTTAGCCAGCCACTAGTACGCAACTCCCATGCTGCAAACTTTTTTTCGTAACCAAAAGCCAGTTGGAATAAATAGTTACAACTGAGTGACAAAGTTTGGAGAGAACTACTGCGTGGTAAAGTTGTGGAGGAAAGGCCTTTCCTTTTCCTCTCGATATATGCATCGACCGGTTGGTTGGCCCACCCCACACATACTTTTTGTGTTCAACCAAGTAAGTTGGCAAAAATTATTATTTACTTTGCCACACGAAAACCTTTTCGGATGCATGCGTACGACGACGATGACGATGACGGGAAGAGAAGACGACGAAACTGATAGTGACAAGAGGGGGAAGACATATTCAACGGAGGCTGAAGTATGTCTTAGTCAGTCGCCTTGTGCGAGTGCAGCGTGTGTGAAAAGCAAGATGGTCTTGGTTCTTCTATGGTCATCACATCTCTTAAATCATTAACAGATGTTCACAGAGTACTCGCATGGAGATGAGATCTAAAACTACTATTCCAAGTCGTCGCACTCCATGGGTACTTCCATTACTATAGCAGTCATAATTACGTCTCAACGAAGGACATTAGCACCGACGTGCCGGTTTTAATCTCCCTACCTCACCTGTGAATGCGAATGGTTCTCTCCGCAGCTATAAAACTTATACATAAGCTCTGAAGTTCCAACTTGGGAGGCCTATCTAATCTACATAAATACACACATACACATATGACAGTATGAGGCTGACTGGGCTGGGGATGGTACAGTGGAAAAGTTGGACGCGTCCATCAATATTTTACCCCCTTTAAATCAATGAAAACTCCCATTATTTCCGCCAGCTTATACATGCAAGGATCATTTAAGCCTCAACCAAGTTCCATGTCAGTATCCCTCAACTATATCTAATGGGAAGTTGAAATGTGAGCGAGATGTTCAACTTGATGATGGGGCATGCGTCAATGGGGGAGGACGTCCATATGGATTACAATTTGGAAACTATTTCCCTTTTTTAACTTTCAACGACCAGATGCATCCAACATCTCATTATGAGAGGATGAGAAAGAGACAGTACGAGAAAACATTGCCACGAAGTCCTAACGGAACTTTGAAACGAACAAAACTCACACCATTGTCTGACACACACACACACACACTGTATTGGTATTGTATGAGAGGACGTATAAAGTATGTGTAAGCGTATTCAAACATTCCTCGTCATAGTGCAGTTGCAGAGCTCACGAAGAGATTTACTAAAATGTGTGCATATACACGTACATGTAAGTTATTATGTGGGAAATGGCGGCAGCTAGAGTTTTTGGTCTCTCTCACAGCAATGCTGTCAGCTCGGTCACTGCCATACAAGGTCCCTTGTGGTCATTTCGCCATTTCGTGTCTCTACTTCGCAACCCTACCATATTTAAACAGCCTTAACTTGCTAAAAGCTCCACATAGACCATGCAATTTCAACGAGACATTCAAATATAAGAGTGTTCCTGTGAGCACTCCTCCTGGAATCACCCGGGCGTTGAAATAGTAGAGGCACCTAGCAACATCCGTCGGAGGTCGCCATTTTCAACTTCTTTCCTTCATAAATAAACAGAGTCCAACTCACTCTTGTTTAATGAATAGAATTCTCAAAGGCTAAAATCATGGATGCATATACACATTTTCCCAGAAATCCCTCTTTCCAGCCTCTAGGTTCACCTAACTCATGGCATGTAGAGTGCGGCTGCAGTCGTAGTCATGACGCATACAAGGCTCATTTTCCACACCAAATGACCCATGCTAACGGCAACATCCGTGGAAAAAAGTGCCAATTCATACGACAACTCCATTCGCTATGCATTAAATAAGCCTACAGCAACCACTGCCTTGTTGGGTTGGGCCGCAACAACTACACACAAATGGCCCACGCAGAGTTGACGAAAACACGAAGTTGGAAAGCCTGTGTAGCAAATGCCAGCGCCAATAAGCACAGCCTCTACATATTCTTTGAGGCTTTCATTCCAGTCGAAAATCGCCCTAGCATTCACCTACATTGGAAACAGCTGGGCACTCACATGTTTTTACATATACGACCTAATTGATGACCGCCTCAACCCACATATTCATATTCACTCAACTTCCCGATCCCCGAATTTATTCAGCTGAGAAGCCTCATCCGGTGAGGTGGGACCGAAACCGTTAGTTTGAAGAGTCTTGACGTCAGCTTTGACACCTCGGTGCACAGTGAAACAAGCTGGAACCTTTACACGGCCAAAATACACGCAAAGCCTACCGAGTGGCTCTTGCTTCGCTAGCATGCAGACACACCGCAGCATGCAAACAGAGTCAGACACCGCGAATAAAAATGGCTACTATAGAGTTGAAGGGGACTTGAGCCTTTTCATCATCCCACCACAGCATGCTTCGCAGCTCCTTCACATTTAAAAGCCTTTACATACATGGTTTTAAATCCCAGATGGCAGACTCACCCAGAACTTTTTGGCTCGCTTCTCCCATCGTGCCACGACCATTATTGTTGGAAGAAGCCTCTATGTTTGCCATCACAACGATCGTTTTGTCTGAACTTCACTTCTTGTTCGTTTTGAAACGTTAAATATTTGTAACAAACACCACTCCCCACGGCACACAACTTCCACAGAAGTATATGCGTGTAGGAGGGCGGAGAACTGAATGCAATTCCATAATGTATGAAACAATAACAATTGTACAAGTTTTGCCTGGAATGCGAAAGCGAACACCCTATACCCCTGCACCAGTATGCCACCATCTTCTTCTAACTTATTCTAATGTCTTTAGCTAAATCGCAATTCCAAGTCAGTGTACGCCCGTGTGCACATCCCTTATTAATTTCTTAGGTCGCAAACACTTCATCTACACTGTTCACCGTCAGCATCCATTGTCCAACTTTATTAGTATAGTGTCTTGAATGGTCTGATGTTAATGTGCGCAAGTGACTGGAGGCATGTGCGAGCGTACGTGTAAGAGTTGGACGTCAAAGGAGGACTGTTCGTCTTTAAAGGTAGATAAATGTGTGGGTACCACATGGATGGAAAATTGTATTACGATTGTCAGACTGTGAGGTAATGGTCATTGGCAAGAAAAGCCTGTCTGCCTGTCTGCATGCATTTAAACCTGGTACAGAGAGTACAGCTCTCGGCAACTGCATACAGTACTGGCAGCAGAAGCTCCACAGCCCATAACCAGAGTAGGAACAACTTAATGACCTTCCTGATCGCAAGGCGTGACCGAGCGAGATACAAAAAGCCGAGTCTCACCAAATGTGTGCAGTGGAAGGATTATTTCGGTATTCTATAGAAATAAGTCTCAACTGTAATTACCCACCGCATTCTCGTGGAAATCCCTATTCTCTCATACGCATGTCGCCATTTTTCACAATGCATGTTATATGGTGCAGCAGGGGTTCCATCCATACTAGCTAATCTCTCATCATCATCCACCCGCCTCAAAGCCGTGAAAACGTTAATGAAACTCCCAAATTATTACTATTATTTTTTGTCATTTCCAACATAAATATGTCGTAGGCCCAGGAGCAGCAGCATGGTGTAAACTGATTAAATAGAGTGCCACCGCCCCGTCACACACGACGCTCCATGACTCTATGGTGAACCGCCACCATCCTCAAACTCAGACTATACACATCCTTACGGAAGTTTAGTTTACCCACCCGCCCACTACTCCTTCCTGCTTCTGACAGATATATATTAGTCTTGGGGACCGCATATATACTGTAAGATGCTGCAGCTAATTTTTCAACGAACAATCCAATTTCCTACCCGACATTCGCCCACCATTATTCAACAACATATTCCCCGGACCCCACACACACACACACACCCACACAACCACCCAGTACACATCCTAAGCAGTTCCAGCGACAAGGGTGGATTTTAATACAGCGGCTCATGCATCTGTGAGACTCGCCGTACAATGTGGAAACATGGGACTAAGGTTACCTCACTGACGAGGTCAAGTAGAGGAGCGAAAGCATGCTAAATTGTGATAAACAATGGGATCTTAACTAATTGAAAATGTCAAAAGTCATTGATAAATCATGGCCAACCTTTTTAATTTTGGTCACAAGAAGAAGGATTTCCAATTGACAAGCAGGGGAGGACGACGGCAGTGGCAGAACAATTGACAAACGTGCCTAACTCCACTTCCCAATTCCATTCGACAGTCCCAACCGGCGTTCACCCAACTGCCGTGGATAATGGTCAAAAGTCGCGGAAATACTCAGCTATGCTGCGTTGAATTACAATCGTAAGACGTCTGCAGTTCTACTATTATACTTGTATATGCAAATACACGCACACATTTAAGAGACTTCACATATCCACCGTGACTCTCTCACATTCGTATGTATGTATTAGCTTGTCTCCGGATGGCGACGATGGGGACGACAGGGCATTCCGACGTCTTCAATTATTTCAATAATGCTCTTTTATTTCCACGACGCATGTACGCATGTACGCACAATCACAAAGGGAAACGTGGGCTTGTATCGGGTTCAATTTCGTGATATCACGACTCACCAAGTACCATATAGCTCATGAATTTTATCACCTCCGTTCGTCTCTGCGTAATGCTCCTACGATTCACACAGTCAGCTTGTCCCTCGCTTGCCCGCAGCTGCCTGCATGTATTCACGTAAATAGGATTTAAAAATGAATATTATGTATGCTCTGAGTCTACCACTGTTGAGGAATTGAGGACAAGTGACATCAATCTGGCACAGCTTTTTTCAAGTAAAATTAATGCCGGTCTCTATATACATGAATGGACGTCAAAGTTTTGAGTTCATATATTCATTGGAATAGGGAGCGAAGTCAGTAGAAGAACAACTCACACATCTCTCAAAGCTACTACCAGTGTTCTTCTTTAACTTATTATAGTCGGACACATACACATATGGATAAAATTGACGAGTAATTTTCTAGGTTGCACACAGCAACAGCAGCATTCTATGGGAAGAGACACGGTGTATACATGTGCTTTAAACTAGTTACTTTGCTTCTTCCTTCTTGCTCTCCTTGCTCTTGCTCCTGTCCTGGCTTACTGTTACTGTATATTGCACTTTTAATACCTTCCACGCATATTTACACACACGAACAGTCTCATCAGCTGGCTTGAAGAACAACAAATCGTACTTAATGCTCTCCCTGACTGACAAGGCAAATAAAACCTTAACGTAATAAAAATGTTACTTCGTCGTTGGCTTCCTTGTGTTCTTCCTCCTCCCCGAACTCAATAAACTTGACAATGAGCGGGGATGTACACAAAGGCGTTAAAAAACTTCAACTAAATCAGTGAAATCCCTTTGGAGGAACCGAAGCAAGAGGACGTGGGCAGATAAAAACTGAGACAATATCACATGGCTCTATTTGCACTTGTAATGATAATGATAATAGACCATGTACTTATTTGTCATGTCCCAGCTTGAACTGTTCCTTTGTGTAGCTAGGAAAAAAATAAGAGCCCAATCAAAGTCAGGTGGCCAATTCAGGTTCTCATCACCTCAGCTTCCATCTCTTTGTCTTCTCAATATTTTAAGTCCTGCACACACACACAGCTATGCCGTACTCTGAGAAGAACTGGCTGGAAAACGGGATGACACAAGTCTTACACTCTCAGTCTTTTCCTATCGAAGATTCACTTCGAAATTCCACCGCGGTGACAGGAGGACAGAATCCGATTGATTAACAGCTTCACAATGGCTGATGAAAGATGAGAATGCAGGCACAGGCTTATATGAACTTGGTAAGCACCATGCTGTCAAGAGAGCAGCAACTGACCCCGAAACGCTTCCGGGACATCGTCATGTCAACGGAGGAACGGACAGACGGGGGGTGAAGGAGAGGAGAATTCTCAGCCGTCTTAGCCCCCAAATTTATTACACGGCCAAGTTGGAATAAGTGTCTTAAATCAGATCACCTGTGAGTGAGCAAATGATTCACGCTCTCAGGCAGCTTAGAACTTCTGCACACTGCACAGACTAGTTGAGCCTGTGATTTTTGCACAGTACTGTACTATCCTCGGTTCACACAACTGTCCTGCTACCCCCAGTCAGTCTGAGCTACTACTGATCCTTGGAGAGGCAGCAAATACAGATACGAGAACCACCATCATCACAGCTACACAGAGATCTCGGCGGTGGAGCATACCGACCGTGTGAATGTGTGTGTGTGTGTGTTTGTGTGCACCTTGGCTTCAAAAACTGTACTTAAGAGACTTTCTTAAGTAGCTCGTGAATGTACACAGATGATGGTGGTAGTGATGATGATGCTATGCCTGTTCATTCACACAATAATAACAACACAGGCTGGTTGGATGTACACACACATTTACACACTTTGTATAGTTGAACATAGCATCAAGTGCCAATGCACTGTCTCCTTTCCTACTGAATAAAATAGCAAAACTTCTCACCCACAGCTGCACGAAACTCTATACTCTATAACGATATATATATACACACTGAATCTGTGGGTACTGTGTAAAAGGTATGCGTGTAAAACGGCACAGCCTCCAACAACCTCCTTTTCACATGAAAAAGGGAGCTGAAGATTCCCCAGTAGGTATAACTATAATACACACACAGCTACCTTACGAAGTGTCATACGAGAGCCAGTCAAATAATACCGCCGGGGCTATCTACTGGGAACGGACGCAACTAGTCAAACTTCTAGTTTTCTCCATAGAGAAATCCCTTTGGCCTACTCCGTTCACACGCAGATGAGACTCGTCATCATCCATTTATCCCATTTTCACCAGAATCCCGGAAGCAGCAGGCGGAGTTGTGGGACATACGACGACGGTAAAGGTCCTACAAAGACCGATCTCGGAAGTACTGTGATGAGACCCTAGAGAGATGACGGGAGCAATTTCTGAGCCATTTAACTAACAGATATGGTGGACCACCTCCGTTTCCCCCCATCTGGATGAGCAGGTGCTCCGTAGGGAAGTTAGTCTAATGGGCAGTAAATGGTGAGTTAAACGTAGGAAAATGTGCCTGGAGCTGTGAGCAAGTGAGCAGAGTGGTAACCATGCACTGAAATGGAAGTTTTAGAAAATTAAGCATGAGTTCCTTGCGCAGTTTCAACTATACAATTACTAAATCCTTAATGATCCATCATTTATTATGCGGCTACGAACTAATTTATAGCATTATGACCACCATCTTACCTTCATCAAGACACTTTCGGATGATGCCAAAGGCGTTTGAAATTGGGATGGGTCTTTTGGCAACCTCCATACACACATAAGAGGGTAATGATGAACCTGCTATGGTGTTCTAGATTTTCTTTTACCCTCAACTCGTGAAATGGGATTGGTGAACCGGCTATGCACTTGAGGCGGAGCTGTATACTTTTATGAACTCTTTGCAGCATATTCATTGTCAGGGGAGAATGAGTGAATTTATGCAGGATAATTGCGAGTCTTTACATGGATCAGAGACAACAACAGCCGCCTGTTGTGAAGCAAAACGCAATAATTCAGGGATGAATGATCATTCAATTGGCCCTCTCATCCGTTTGATTAGACTATAAAAGTACATGTATGTAGGGAGTAGTGGGGGTAACCCTGTAAGAATATATTTCGGCATTTTCATGTAACCTCCCTACCATATGTAGAGCTATCCAATGAGACTTTCGCTTTTTTGATTCCAACGCCTTCATATGAATGCGGGGTACATGATGTGGGCTAAGAAATGGAATTTTATCTATTTTTTTTTGGAACCCACACTGAGAAATCTCGACTTCTTAAGAGTCTATAAGTGGGGTGTCGATGTTAACAGGGGTGCAAACAATGGTCTCATCAAGTTGAATCTCGGGTTCAGTTACCTGTCTATATCTATATCTACAAGGAGCGTCCTGTAGAAACACACGTTACATTTTCTTCATGCTTACCTTTCCATTCACTCCCTGCCGGTGCTCTCAGTCAGTCAATGACATCTTTTCGCACAGGAGAATTACAACAAAGGAGATCTTGCAATCCCTTGCACGCATAACATATTTATAGGTTGACCCTTTATGGGCCCGGCAGGGTTGGCCGTCCAAATACACGTTTCCCATTAGGATATTGGAGATAATGAGCTGCTAAAAGAGAGCATGACTTGCGCAACTGATTATCATATGGGACAAGATTACTATGGCTTATATTACACTTATTAATGTAATGCTATGTTTGATCTGCAAAAATTATGGAGCACTCGCGGAATTTCACGTTGGGCGACCGCACAACGGGAAATGGAACGACGAAAGGTTCAAAAGGCAGAGACAACAAGGGTTCAAGCGCCATGAAGTTAGCGTAAAAAGACTCTCATACACTGCTTTTCATTCTCGAGAAATGCGGACACGGACGTGGAGAGGAAGAGGACTGAGTGAGAGAGAATGCGATTTCCTCCTCGGGTAGGAACCCGCTCTTGATTAACACAAAATAAGGATGCCGAAACTTGCTCGAAGGGTGACCTCAAGACGAAATGGAGCCGTGCGTGAAAAGGCAACATGCTGCAAAATGTATTAAAATTGATGAATTGTTGTTTGCCGTAGACGGTGCGCGTAGAGCTTGACGCACATGCGGCCAATGACCTCTCTGTGTTGCGCTGCAGGTATCGAAAGGATTTAGCTGTGCTTGCATTAACATGAAATTCTACATTTTTTAACCTCCAAATCATGAATGGTTCCATGGTGTAATGGTTAGCACTCTGGACTTTGAATCCAGCGATCCGAGTTCAAATCTCGGTGGAACCTACAGTACTTTTGCTTCTCCTATTTGTGTGTTTACGTAGCATGTATGGTTCTCACAACAGTACTTTGCGTATCTTCAGCTTCCCAGCATGGTTGCACGCGTTATGGTTCCCACTTTTTCTCAGCATAGTCCCGGCTTTATGGTGGCAGTGATGGTAACACAACTAATAAAAGTCAAGTCATGTTTTGACGATGCCTGCGGCTTCCACCCCGTAAGGCTCCTGCTGAATGGAACTACCCCCACAAAACCACCACTTGAGAATTTTTCTACAACATTAAGAGTGCTGGACACGTCCTTCCGTTCTGTCTGTTACGAACAAGGATTTTTTCGCCAGATTTTAGCAGTCGTTAGGACCAAACTACGGAGCTTACGTGTTTTTGAATCTCATGCTATTTCCTCGTTAAATAGCTGTGAGTTGGCGGAATGGTAAAGAAGTAATTACGTGTCATCTATCCTACTGCCATCACGTTTTGCATTAGTCATAGATATTTCTCAACTCAAGGCTAGAAGACTGGCTCCATTATTAGTTTTCTGTATTGCCAACGGGTAACTAATTAGTATAAGGGCAAAAAAGTAGTGCTCGCAGATAGAAAACTGAAAAAATCTCCACCAAAAGTAGTACGCCATTGCTTGTCCAGGATTCCAAACGATTCATGTTGTGACGCATTCCATATGGGTGGCACCTGTGCACCACCCGGAGCCTGGGGTGAGGATGTCGGTTATGGCCTCCCAGTGATAACTGGCCGGAACGTATTGGTAGGCTCTATACGTCGAGCCCGGTTTCCTTCGCACAACAGCAATCTATCTGAACCCGTTCACTTGCTCCTAAAATAATTTCTGACATATTCAACTTGTGGTCAGATCAACCAGATTAGATTTAAGGGCAAGAATTAATAACTTTCATTCTGGTTTCTATACGTCCATATTATGTGTTGGGGAGAAAAATACTTGTGTAAAATGAACTCACCTGCTTCATACCTGATCAGAGAGTACACGGGGAATGAAATGAAAATGTAGATTAGGTCATCGCTTCCCGAACAGCGTAATAAAGTCTTGTCATATAAATTGGCATGCATGATTACCGCCGCGCCTCTGCTCCCTCAGTCCCTCAGTCAACCAAGAGTCATTTCAATCTCACTCTGTATGTAAGTGCCGACGGACTATGTGTGAGAGAGGAGATGAGGTAATGCCACCTCCACGGGTATGAGGAGCTGATTTAGCAAGTGGAAATGATGATTCCATGTAAGTGCTAGGGCACACACGAGGAACAAAGGCGCGCTCTCATCGTCTCCATCGTCTTTGGCATCCTTAATTCAGCAGCCTTCATTTCCACCTCCGTTCTTTTCTTGCTAGTTGCTGTCGCTCGTGCTGTAGAAGTAAAAAGAATTTTCCACCATGCTTTTTGCGGATCTCTTAGAATCCTTGAATTTTTAATGACTGGGAAAAGGAGCAAATGGGAGAGGATAATAAAATCTGTCTGTCCATTTTCCACCGGGGACAAACGCTGACGGCATGAGGTAATCCTTATGGCAGCAAGGTAGTAATAGAACACGCTGCCAACAAAAAAAAAGCTCGCTGAGTCTGCTGATGGACTCGTGGAATTTTCTTACTCCTCTGCCACGTAGTACTTGAATGGAGAAGAAAAAAATGCAGTGTATCCTCAGTGTATTATCCCTATGCTCGCGGTCGTAGTAGTCAATGTTGGTGACCACAAGGAAGTTGCAGCTGGAGAGAGAGAGAGAGAGAG
>WJFA01000136.1:0-42702 GCA_009870155.1 Pseudobourletiella spinata | reverse complement strand
GGGGGGGGGGGTTGGGGAAGGAAAAGGGAGGACGGCGAGCAAAAGTCATGTTCGGTCTCATCATGCAGACAAAAATAATTCACATGAGTTTGTGCGAGGGAGTACGGTACAAGGGCTGGTGCAGTAGGGTATAGCTGCGTAGTCGTGTCCCAGTCAAGTCATATACATATGTGTGAGTAGTACAAGTGCGAAAAGCCTGCAGAACCGAGAGACTGGTAGGTTGGAACGCCTGCGTGCGTTTCAGCGGGAGGATCTGCTTTGGATTTTGGCAGTGTTGTGAAAGCACGAGCAAGAGGAAGGAGCTTATTTTCGGGTGGGACGGGCTCGAAAGTCGCGGCCGATTCTGGCTGTGCGTAGCTTTAACCCGTAGTTTGTTGTTGTTCTTGTTGTTGTTGTTTGTTTTAGTGAAGTGTAGTGTGTAAAAATTGAAATCATAAAAAAATGTCCCTCCGGATGCTCAGTCGAGCGGTGACGGGGAAGCCGTCGAGAGTCCTACTGTCCACATCTCGTGCTCTCATCCATCACCCTGGCACCACCACCAACAGCGCTAACAACAGCAGTTGGTTACGAACAGTAGTGACGACTCCGAGCGGGGGTGTAGTGGAGGAACCTAAAAAGGTTCCACTCGGAGTGTTCTACGCGGGACTGACCATACTTGCCGGGCTTATTGTAGGAGCTACTATTAGCAAAAACATGGCCAATTTCCTGGAGGAGAACGAAATATTTGCGCCAGCCGATGATGATGACGACGACTAGAGAGAGGAACTTGAACCGAATTCTATTTGTTGTAAGATTTTTCCACACTCTCATTTACGACCATGTAGTCATAGTAATTCCATATCGAGCCCTCCGGTGACACATACACTCTTTCATCTGCCAGTCTGTGGAAAGTAGCTCAATGGGGTCCTGGAACAGTGTATAATTTCCCGTTACACTTCACCACGCTTTATGGCCGCAGACGTTCCACGTTGACTGCGTGGAGTTCTCAAAGAGAATCACTGCCAGGTTTTTCCACAATGAAGATGTGTGTGAAAGATTAGGCAGAGATTCAAGTGACTGCATGGGAGACAGAATGAGAGGGAGAGGGGGGGCAAGATACTTTACTGATAATGATTGATGTGTCACCGTTATCGGAGTGCTCGCATGGCCAGAGGAAGATACTGACCACGATATTTGTCATCCCTATCTTTACCCTTTGAACAGGTCTGCTCGTTAACGTTCAAATTTAGTGGACCTAGCATTGCAGAGTTGTTGAAGAAAAAAGAACTGAGTATCTGTTGAATGGATTGCCACAAACTAAACCAATCAATCATCCAACGAACGACTAGTCAGTTGTTGAAACCAACCAGCACGTCACCTCCAGTCACATTATTGTACTTACTTATATACTGTTATGATGATTACTACTACAACTACTACTGTCGTTATTACTGGTGCACAATTCCCATGGGTTGAAGCAACCAAATGCACTTTTGCCCGCAACTGTTACTATTACCACTTCTACTATACAATTACTACTATTGCAACTACATTATACTACCTTGAACTACTGCAATGTATTACGTTGTTGTATTCAGATAATCCAACATGGTATTATTATATAAATCGATAATAATGTTAATTGTTGTAATATGAAAAATCGTATTTATATTTTCAATGTTATACGTGCATATTTCGTACATGGACTAGATTGAATTCGGCGCTGGATTACAGCCGCATGTACCTTTGATTTTATCTCCGTTCGTATCTGAATAAAATGGAGCTTCCTCTTCAAATTAATTAAATTTCTGTTGAAAGTCATTATTGCACGAGTCGAATCAATTTGACGCTCCGACTTGCCAAGATAACTTGTACCACGAGTCTATCACCGCACCGCCATGAAGCTGGCACTTCTGCTGGGAATTCTCGGAATAGCTTCGGGTCTGTAAACAACCCCGTACTCCATTTGCCAATATTCCTAATTTTGAAGGGAATATTTACTCTTTGTTTTTGATTCTTCGAATCCCGCAGCTACTGGAGGACTGGGACGCATACACCGGATTCCGGTAGAACTGAATTATGCATCGGGTAGGATTGTCGGCGGCGAGGAAGCCGGTGTAGGGGAATTCCCATGGCAAGTGAGTTTGCAGATTCAGCGAGGCTCAACCCCAAGTCACAACTGCGGTGGAACAATCTACAGTGACACGAAAATAATAACTGCTGCCCACTGCCTCCTCGGGGCCTCACCATCCACATTGAGAATAGTAGCCGGAGCCCATGACCTTGACAATTTTACTGGAGTGGAGCAAACCCGTTCCGTTCTCAGTGCTGAGTATCACGAAGGATTCGACTAGTAATTTATCCTCCATAGCTGCATCCGTACTTCCATAAAAGAATGACTCAAAACAATGGTTTTGACATCGTTTCTAGTGGGACCGGTGTGAATGACATCGGTATTGTCACTCTATCTGAACCATTGATTTTCAATGGGCGGGTGCAGCCAATGCGACTGGCCCTTCCGAATATCACGGCAACTGGAGAGGCTGTAAACACGGGATGGGGAGTCACTGGAGACAGTATCCCAAGCAAACTCCAGAAGGTTACACTCCAGATCGTCGATCAGGATACGTGCGCCCAAGATATGGCCGGTGAAGGTTTCCCGGTGACACAGTCCATGATCTGCGCTTCGCAACCCGGAAAGGGAGCTTGCAATGTTAGTGTTTTCTCTTCGTTGCACAGCTTCTTGCTTACTAAGATTGCTGACGGAGATTTTTCTAACAAAAAAGTCATTCCTCATTCTAGGGAGACAGCGGCGGTCCTTTGATTTGCAAGGATGAAGCCCGGCGACAGTACTTGTGCGGAGTTGTGAGCTGGGGACCTCAGCCCTGCGCCAGCCCGGGCTACCATAGTGTGTATGCAAACGTCGCGAACCTCCGCCCTTGGCTGGAATCCAAACTCAATCCCTGAGCTCCAGTATGGTGATACATAATAAAAACGCTAGGCTTGTTTTTTCCTCTATGAATGGGAGATGCTCTTGTTTATTTGATGCGCGATACGTTATCATCTCATTTAGCAATCTGGTTGTATAGTGATTAAGCCCACAGAGCCAACATGAATCTCTTAGGCCTCGCTTTCCAGGGACAAGATTTCAAGTACTACGTGACGTGTGCTGGAAATTTCACACCCAAAAATCTGCACAGGTGTTTTGGTTTACTACTAAATCCGGTTCTCATGAGTGCAGAATTTTGCAGTATCCATTCATTACTTTCCCTACTCTCTACCGTTGGAGAAGGCCACTGCAAAATCACTTACATAGTATTTTTAGACATCCGGCCACATAGGAATCTTCATCAGTCTACAACACTTCATCTTCCTGTAATAATAGTGGCTGAAGAAAAGTACAGAAAAACAATCACCAACACACTGTTTCCCACCTCAAATGCTTATCCATTTTACCGCCGGCAAACATAATGTGGTTTTGGTACTTTGCGCACTGCAGTGCTACTGTTCACTAAGATGTGCGATAACGCATACCTAATAAATTGCAAACATAAGTAATAAAAAACAGGATGAGCTCACGGTATTTTTGTCTGTGTATTGTCTGTGTATTGTACATCATATGATCCACCGATTCCATCTCGTCAGTGCAGTATCTGACTAAAAAGAATGAATCCTCCTCTTTAACTTAATTTACTCCGCAATGCAATGCGCAAGGTGTAATGCTAAAAGATCCTTCCTTTGCAGGACATTGTACAGGAGGGGGGTAACAAAATTACTTCGGCCTTCGGCGGACCAATCTTCCACACTGAATCTGACATTAAAACTCATAGCATAGCCTGCTGCATTATTTCCGACGAACAGTCCACACAGGTACTCCAAAGGGAGGCCCCTGGTATTTGCAACACCACCAAAGTTAAGGAAAATCGTTGGATTGATCATCTGACAGCATACCACGAGAGAATCAACTAGTAATTTCTCCTCAGCAGTCACATCCTGGTACCTCCCTGGAATGGTTCCACTGGGATGTAAAACAAATCCGGCTTTTGTCCCTCCGCCAGAATGAAAGATATTGTTATACCCACTTTGCCAGAACCATTGATTTTGAATGGGCGCCTCCAACGAATACGACTAAATCTCGAGAACTTAACCGGATCAGACCGAGAGAGGTCGAGCGAAAAGGACGACCATAGTCCGCTCAAACTTAATAAAGGTCAATGTAAACATCAGTAAGCGGGGAACCCGTGCCTAAAATACGACCAGTGTGGAGTGTACCCAGTGATAATTTATCATACTACACTTCTCGTTTACGAAAGGACACATGCTACGTGAGCTCTCCTGTATTTAACCTCCAGCCTACTCCTCCAAATCATAAGCAAAAGTAAGTTTCTCCAAGGATTGAATTGAAAAAAACCATTGAAATAAACGGTTAGTAGTTTCAGCTACCACGCCATGGACGAGGCAAGGTGAGACTAACTATGTGCAGAGTTGTTGACTTAGGACCTCACTCACTCCAGTCAGCCGAGTTCTAGCCAGGCCAACTCCGGAGTATGACAGAAAACTTGGCCTTAGCTACATTCCTCGTTGAATCCTTAATATACTAAAATTTGGAACTCCGCGAGGAAAATTAAGGGAAGGACGCTCTACAAGTTTGATAACTTGCGTCATCTCCTCATTAGACACCTTAATTGTAGCAATCAAATGGATAAAATTTTCATAAAGTACCACTGGACATAATTGGAGCATCAAATCACTTTGTAACCCTCCCACCTTGTAGTTCCACGTGTGTGTCCGATGGCGGAAACACTCCAATAATTTAGAATGTGAAAGGCTGCAACTTGGGGGAAATAACGGGGTACCATGCCGGGCTCATTTGAGCGACCATATCTACATCGCTCACAGTAACGCACCAACCATCGGAACACGCTTAAAAGCCGCCCTGAATCGATCATTTCTTGTCGTCTACGCATTTTATCTCTTCCAGTCTGTATATATGCAGCTAGTACAGTAGTCCGTAGAGGTGGTGGGAGCCAACCAGCCAGCCTCCCCGCCAACTCCTCAGGGACATGGGGAAAGAAATAAGAATTTATCGACAACTCTAGAGGTGGATCTATTTGGAATCCGAATGAAAGAGCAGTAAACTCAAGTGTGCAAGCTCCATTTACCGGAGAAAACTTGAGGCACTCGCTCTCGCTGGCATAGACAGTCATTACTCCATTCCCACTCATTCAGCATTTTGTGACATGCATGCAACTGGGAGGGAGTAGCAGTACCGTAATAATAAATAGTGCAGTAGGCTCACAGCATCCGTACAACTTTTCTACCATGTACTAAAATGCTAAGCCAGCTAACCTAACAGCGTGGAAAAAAGTTGGGAACAAGCTCACATCTTCAGTCCTTTCCCACCCATGCCCTTGGCCATACAGACAGGCACGAGTTTTTCCTAGCATATACGCTTTTATAGTGTCTTCCACAGTCAACTTTCATGCTCACTCAGTCGGTGGCATACATATTCTCTGCAGTTGACTCCACTTTACCAGAATGCGTATAAATTCTACCGGAAATCCCTTCAAGTCAACATTCCCATCACATTCTTTACCGTGGCTCAAGTTACACGTGGCGTTACGATAACATACCATGCAGATAAATATTTATTGCAACAATTAATCCTGTTTGTGCACCAAGAAGCCAGAGTTGAATTAAAGAGCTGAAAACCTACAAACAAGTTGAGATCATACTTCAAAGGATCATTTCTTTAGTATGCATTTCCAAACCCTACGCCACTTCGGCGAAGGAACTAACCACGATGACGAGGTGAAACATCCTCTCCTGAGCGTGAGATGGGCTGTGACGATCGACTTCGGTTGTCCCAGTCTGCGATGATCGTTCACCACAGTTATTTAGCTGTGGAGAGGGAGAGCGATGTAGTCCGAGTGGTTACTTGAGAAACAAAAGGCAATTCCCAGACACTACTACTAAGATACCCACATGCGATGTGTAAGACTGAACTGCTATCAGGTACATACAATAATACAAATACCATGCAATGAGATTCGGAAGCCGAGTCGCTCGTGTAAATGGTTGGAGGAAGTAAAATAGAAGTCTATGGGTGTGTGAGCACAGTTGGAAAATTATAACAGTGGACCATTTCTTTAGAATCACGAAAGGCGTGAAACTAAAAAGGAGACTCCGGGCGAGTATGCAGTCACGCTATGCTATTCAATACGCGGATTCGTCCGCAGCGGCTTCACATTCCCCACCGTTTATTATGTAAATGAAAGGGAGGAAGTTGCAGACCTATAGTCTGAAACTGAAAGTTCCACAGTCCCGAATCTCATGCTCTTCGCCACTGGTGAGAACACAATATACTCCTGCCTGGCATCCCAGTCCCATGTCCCATGCTTGTTCCATTGTGATCGCGCCGTGGAAATGAGCAAACGAGCTATATGCGTCTAACTCACTGTGATTCCCATGTGCACGGAGCACTCCTATACACTTTTAAGTTCTAACGGTTTCACTCCATGTGAAATTCATCTGAATGTGTAGTGACTCAATGCAGATACTTCCTGTGTAGTACTTCAGTAGCATGGTAAAGAGGGTAAGTCAACTTGGAGTGAACCGATTTCCAGCGAGCAAAAGTTATCGCTAGACATGAGCTCTCCCGCTCTTCCGCTCTAGTCTCATCTTGCAGGAAAGTCCCAATAGATGCACTAGTACGCTCAACTTGTACAGGATTGAAACTCATCTTGAAACCAAATGTGATACCCATGGATGCAATGATAACCATGGAATATGAATTATACAGTACGACACTAAATTAAACACTGCCTTCCCTCCCAACGTAAGCATAGTTTTCCTTACGCTCCTTCGTCTAGTAACATCTGCCTCACTACGGACTCCGCAATCTTCTCCTTTGGTTTCCATTTTTCTAGGAGTTCAAAGATATACACTTCTTCTAACTTCTTTCCCCTTGGGCTGTCGGGGAAAACTGGGCCACACTGGAGGTAATGCATAGGGCAGGATTGGATACACAGGATCTAAATATACACAATTCATCAAAACTTGATTAAATCATTCCTCTGATCTCGTCTTGCTATGCTCTGAATTTCTTCCAGAAAAGTTGGTGAAATATTTGCTTTCAAAAGCTAACATGCGGTGGTGGCTGGAATGAACGAAGAAATAAGAAGCTCAAACCACATCCCGCGATAGTACTAGTGCTAATGCTCTCACGCGTACACAATGCCTGTAATGACTCATGACTAAGCACATCTGACCTGACGGATCCAGGCCAAGCGTCCGTTCGGACAGCCATTTGTAACTCATTGTGAAAGCTGTTGGCATGGAACAATGTGTATAGTTATTGCTTCAATGAGCCCAAAGCCCAAGGAATGTTTCACATTTATTTCGCACACCATCGAACATGTGCCCGGGCGGTTTATAATATCACAGTGTCTGTCTTCAGGGTTCAGTGGTACTGGATGTGGGAAGAAGGTGTGGTGTAAACATTGAATGGCCTCGCTATAGTACATAACACGGAAATTTTAATTATACGTGCTTTACGGTAGCAGCGAAATGTACCAGAGGCTATGCTCCAACTCCAGAGCTCTCCAGTAATCATTAAATTCTAACTTCAGCCGGTTTGTGTGGCTACCTAATTTCCACCGAAAACACACTTATACATAGAATGGCTAATTCGAATTGACAATCAATTACCTTACGTAGTTGTTCCGACACGTGCGCTGAACTTCTGAATGGCGTCAATCAATATAGTTGAATTGCGAATTGCTGTTTAAGTCGAGCACTGACACGTCAACATACACAAGGCCTGACTGTAACACTGAAGCTACGTAGGTAATAAAACGAGTCCTACCACACCCTTCCCGAAACAATTTCCGAAAGCAAAGAATTCTAACCTTAACAGTAAACTGTCTGAATTTCACAAACGAATGTGAATGTACAACCTGTAATGCTGCTTCATCCCTTTGTCTTGTTATACGCATCACGAACGATAGTAGATAGGTATTAGCTTTGGCGCCCTTTACTTGAGTGGATGAAGGCGCCGGGGAGCGAAGCCAATCACGTACGACGAATCATTTCCCAATTTAGTTGCATGTAATTGACATGGAAATTAGTTATAGTAAAGGTGCAAGAAAAGCATAGAAAGCATAATTGAGCATAATTCATTTTAGACACATGGTTCCTCGGAAAATTAGAAATCTGGCATATTGAAAACCCCGAACCGACCCTATGTGTATATTAAAAAATATAAAAAGGATATAGGATAAACAAGAAAGCATAACACGCCTACTCGAGGAAGAAAAAAATGCAAAATCGACCAAAATATCCAAAAATATGGGCCACTATTGGCCTATTTGGCTAACGATTGGAGACAAAGTATGAAAATTTCGCGCTGCGCGCGTTAAAATCGATGCTACCATTTGTAGGGACCTTACTGCCATGTGAAATCTAGGTCAATTTTGCGTTACCAGGCGCAGTTTGCTCTGTGTTTGAGTCGATTTGGCATTCTTTCTTCATTCTGTGTTGAGATATACATGGTTGCGCAATAGGATATGTCAAATTTGTTTTCAATCTAGCTCCTGAAATTCTGGACGCACATCAACGATTTCAGTACCAATCGAGTTCTGAGAACTTTGAGAATTTCTTTGGTACGAATCTCATTTGGGTCAGTCTATTGGTGCCTGAGATATCGGAGTGCGACAAAATAGCAAGGTGTTTTAACATTACCGTAAATAAGGCACTTTTTAGCCTGTAACTCCTAAACTCTAGCGCTCACAGGCATATGCAACAGCGCGTTCGAAAGCGCTTTAGCGCTTTAGGTTAGGTGCATCAATATTTGTTCTACCTGAAATCCCAAATTGGCCCCTACTGCTTCCGTAAAGCCAAAACGTAGGCGTGCCAACAGTTGCGTACTAGACGAGACGCGCCAAATATTGAATTAGGATGGGGCGGTGTCTAGTGATCACTGTTCACTGTTACTGGGTTTGGTGTGTGTAAATTTATTTGATGCAACGGTGCGCGGTGGGTGGTATATCACAAAGAACAGCCCCTCCTATTTCAATTGTTGACGATATTGTAACGAACTGTCGTTTTTAGGACTGTCTGAAACCGAGGAAATCACTCAAAATTTTTTGAGCGTAGCGCGGTTTAAGCAATATGTTTCTCGAGAAATCCAAAAAAAAAATACAGATTTTTGGCCAAAAATGATTATTTTTGGATAAATAATGCTTGAATTAGCATTTGGCGTAAAAGCAGAAAAAAGCATAACTGAAAATAAAAAAAGTATAACTGATGCGCGAAAAAAGCACAAAACTTTGCGACTTAGTTATAGTACACGTTCATTAAACGACACGGGCGTGAGTCGGGTCGGAAAACGGAAGTCGTCTCGTGACAGCTCTATGTAGTTATTACGTACGTACACAATTTATATGGGTTGCTATGATCGCAATAATTTATTTCAATATTGGTTGTGGCAATTTGTTGCACACAATCTTAGGTGTGCCTCGGATAATTTACGTTTGATTTAAACCGAAATCGAATTTTCTAACGATCATAGACAAGAAAACTAAAATAATACAAACAAAACACCGAAAGCTTGTCGGCTAAGCGGCGGCGGCAATCACGGGAGGAGCTTATGTGAACTGTACAGTATAATCTCCCTAGTACGGTCTTCAGGGGATACAGATGATTTGACCGTTATAAGAAAAGACCGTTGTAAGCCTTGAAAATTCCACAGTAATAGTAATGACGGGAAACTAGAAATTGACCGTTATAACAAGATGACCGTGTTACACAAGGCCGTTATACGGAGATTTCAGTGTAATTATAATGTATCCTCGTATACTTCCTTTCACGTTTTTATTATTCTTGCATTTAGAACAAGCATAATAGTTACATTTGAGGGCAATTGTAATGAGTTATTGTGATGTCAAAAGTTCGGATATGGTAGATAAATATTTCATACTACGGAAATAACCTTGGCTTGCAGTTTGGACGAACCAGCAGTATAGAACCGTCTAGAATTAAGATTAAGAATTGAGAAGCCTTACATTTTATTATGACACGGAGTAAACCCAAGCTTCGTCCCAAGAGAACTGGGTCTTGTCCGCTTGTGTTGGATGATTCGGGGCCGGGTACAACAGACATTGGGGAAAAGCTGCCGGAACAGAAGACTCGTTTCTTCATTTCTGACTTACACAATCCCAATGATGAGCACATTGATCTTGAATCCTATAGTGAAGCTTCCAGTATAACATTCCAGATCGATCCCTCACAAAATCAAAGCTCAAGCGTAGAGATTCCTGGTATCGGTGATCGGGTCGAGGAATCAACTTTCCTTAGTGGAGGCAACGTCTCATCGTGAGAAACCCCTTCAAAGCAACAAAGCGATTCAGTCTCAAACAAATCATATGCTCCTGACAAGGCATTTGTTTTGTATCCTATCTGAACACAGAGTACAGCCCGAGGATTCTGACCCAAATGATGAGCCAGCAACTCAGGAAAACAGAAAGCTAGACGTAGCAGCAACAGTAATGAGCTGGTTAGACAACTATGGCCAGGCTCGTGGACACAAGTTAGGCTCCCATGGGACAAGTCTAATTATTCAAGCCGACGGGATGAGTAGAAATAGTTCCAGGAACTCTACGAATTTGGACGAAGTGGAAGTGACAAGCACACGGAGTCCCCCAGGATTGCATATCCCAAGCCCTGATACTACTGAGTCTGACCGAAATCCTGTAGAAATGGCCTGTTGCATTATTGCGAACTGCCACAGTGACATTGAACCGTTGGTAAATCAGCTTAATTAAAATTAATCCCATGGATGTCTTACACATCTTTTATATATTGTCTGATTTTTCTGCAGAAGACGACAAAACAAGGTGAAAAGTGGAAGAAAGTCCAGGATGCCCTAATGACATGCGCAAACTTGCTTACAGCAATCTGGATACGTTCGAGAGATCATAATGTCATCGCTCGCAGCGAATTATTTTCATTTGTCAACCTATGTGAGAGCTTGGCATCCTACACTCTTGATACTTTGCCACTGGATATTTCAAACTTCATAAATCCCGTCGTCCGTTTGAACCTGAGAAAAGTTCAAGACTTTCTTAATTTAATACTAAAATGGTGTAAAGAAATTCAAGTGGCTGGGAAAATTGAAAATTTATGCCAAGGATTATTTTGTTGGACAGAATCTTTGAAACAAATCTCCACTGCTACAAATGACCAGTCAGTCTCTAGCAGTAAAAACTAATATCATGAGAATATTCGAAAAAAGGGTTAAAGGGATCTATATAATTCAGTCTGAAACAGGCAGTAGCATCAATGGCAGGAGCCATTATTAAAGCACGAAGCGTCAAGGTTCCCAGATATGAAATTGTCCTCCACGATGTTATACCCACTCGAACATCTGGAGGGTGGATGTTTTTCGGCAAAGTGGAACTCCGAAATCAGGAGGCAAATTTGGGATTATCAGACCAAATCACCGTACAGGAAGAGGACTCAGGACTTCGGGTCACATTTATGGCTAGCTTCCCCACTCTATTACCCTGTATTGATTACGGAGCCATTTTTCACGTTGTAAACCGGGCGAGTTTGGAATGTAGCCAATGCTACCGTTTTGCGACGGTGGAATTTTTAGAGGCTAGACAGCACCTTAGTGGCTCACTTATCCCTCCTTCTTACCCTAAGGAGTTTGGCAGGACTTCCAGCTCTGGCCAAGACATGATCATGGGGGATGTGGTAGCGCAGATCATTGCTGAACAGTGTTTGGAGCCCACAGTTGCTGCAATTGATGAAATTTTGCGAAACTTTACTCCCCTCATCACGATCCTCGTAAAAATGCTCACCAACTGTGTTAAGAATATCCGAAATGAGGATCCAATTCCAGACGAAAAATCCGCTCCGTTCACCGAATTTACGGTCCCAATGGCTACAGATGCAAATTCCCTGGTATTTCAAACTGTGCGCCGATTTTTAACCCTAGGCCCGCTGAATTACGCGAAGAATTCTAATGCCAAATCCTCCAGCAGCCTTGAGAATGAACCCAGTAAGTCAGCACTGGGTAGAGTGCACATGTGTTTTGAACGAGGGGTGAACTGCTTGTACGAAAAAACAAAGCAAACCGTATTTTCTTTCCGCCACGGGATACAAGTGCTATTCGCTGTAAGCCAGCTGCTGACGGCAGGGGATTTCCTCAAAAGGGGCTCACTCGAACGATCGATGAAGGATCTGGTGATTGAACGGCTACTTGAACTTAATGCAGCTAATAAGGACGCATTAGATTCCTTCAGAGGATCTGTTAAATTAGTTGATCAGAACATTAAAATGACAGAGAAGATTATCGACAAACTTACGGAGAAGAAAGTCTTCCTCGGTATAACGAAACCTGCGAGATCGTCCGGAGTATCTTTCTCGCATCAGCATGACAGCTATGTACTAATAAGGTTAGATTCAGATTACTAGGACATTCTTTGCATAGTTATACCGAACTTTGACTAGAATGAATTCATAAGTATGCAAAATTGATTTTCATATAATTGTGCATATTTTTGCACATTTTCTCGCCGTAGGTATAGGAGAAATTCGTATATCAGACGTCAGGCCAAGCAGCTGAAGCAGTCAAACGAAGTTTGCAGATACACGCGGAAGTACTTTGTCGAGCCAGAGTGTGAGGAAGAGGGCGCTGGTGTTCTGAAAAAGTGCGTGGCAGAATAGTTACGCTAAGAATATGTGCTGAATGACAGCGGATTAGATGATGAAACTATCTGTTTACTGCGTATTATATTATGCAACGGCTTCCATTCCGCCAAACAGTAAAAAATGTATTCATGACCAAACGAAATAGCGTCGCTCATTTGCGTGTCAAAATGTTTAGAAAAAAATATTCGGAAGAAGTGTGAGCTTTAGTCACAAACATAGGTTACGTACGAACAGCACGACGTGCACATTGCTATACGTAAGTAATATTCGGTAGTAAACAGAATCACGAATGAGATTTTCATCGTCATTTTCTCATCGTGAAATCGCGAAATTCCGCACTTCAGTATGAGCGACGAATCATGTTAATTTCATTCAATATTGCTATTATATCAGAACTATAAGCTGTTTTAGACTCAAAGCTGTGCTGATGTAGTGAACTGCAGTAATTAATTATGGAACACAGCTGATAATAACTTGTTTTTATTGTGACCTTATGCAATATTTTTCATGAGGTAAACACTTACAGATCATTAAAATTATCCGCAGTCTGAAAATCAGCTAACTCAGACTCCGATATAGGTTTGTTTCCCGGTCGGAGTAAAATTCGAACATCCAAGCCAGCTTCCTTGGCAGCATAGCCCTCTAGAGGATCAAAGTTGCGATTGCAATGAGATTAAGTCTTCCGTTTAGCGTAGGGACAGCAAAGCACTGAAGCGGAACTGGGTTATTAAAATTACACTTGCTAATAAATTGAATACCTGCGGTGACATCCGTTAGAAACAGTAAGTTTTCTGGCGATAATTCAATCTTTGAAGCAATAGAATTGTAGCTGGTAGGATCATTCTTAGGACCGGTAGTTGTATCGAAGTACCCCGATAGATACTAGAAACAGAAATAAAGTGTTGGATGGAATCCTTGGCGCTTTAATGATTATCTTGTTTGGTTCAATTACCTGAGACAAATCACCAGCTTGTGAGTTGCCAAAAAGAAGAATTTGTGCTTGAACACTGCCACTGGAAAATATGTACAACTTTCGTCCTTCTTCCGTCCACTTCTTGAAAGCTGCTGGGACATCTTCATATATGCTGTAAGGTTGTTCCCAACTTAGTTAATTCCTTCTCAAGAAATGAATTTAAAATGATTTAAAACCATAACTATAAGTCTTACTGTCCCTTAAGTTCTCCTTTATCATAGCCATTCTTCCAAATTTTACCCTGCAACGCTTTCAGTGGGGTTGCTTTCCTGTCCTGGTCCATGAGCCACCAAACATACAAGAGAACACTTTTTAGGAGGTCATCAGGAATCTCAGTGGTATCCACTAACGGCAGGACTTGAGGCACAGCTTCTATACCATTCTTCAGATCAGTTTCCGCCTGCAAACGAAGCACGTCTATTAAGAAACAGCCATGGTAATCTGTCGAATGCAGATGCTCTGAGAGATCTTTCTTAGAGTACCCCATCATGCCCGTGTATACCTGAACTCGAAGATCTTGAATAATCCCTCGGATTTCCGCATCTTGCCACGAATCCTTCAGGTACGTCTCCAAGTTTTGTCTTGCGTATGGAAACAAAACATCCTATTCAAAAGAGGAGAATGGCCATTATATTCTTTTAATCATCAAGGAACAGAAGCTGACAGTGAAACACTGTCGTTCAACACGATACAATGCACTTGAGACTTTTCCACTCGAATTACTTTCACAAAGCTGAGTGATGTTGCTGTCCCCTCAATATCAAGGAGAATAGCTTGAGGTGGTTTGGTCCCAGAATCACCCATGACCGTGGCAAATTGTGCACTAGGCTCGGAAGAAGCCCAACTAACTCTCTCGCGTACCTATAGAAAAACGCAATGCACTGATTAGAGGCAATTCTTCCATCCGCAATCCACATCAGAAGCTCGTCCTCGCCTTGATACTGATACCCACAAGTCGAACCAAACGATGAGCTCCTTTTACCTCTGTAAATCATGCACCTTGTGGAACCACAGACAGCCGTGTGGAATTTTCATGTTTTTGCGTAGTACGGTACGCCGAAAATGGTTATTTCGAGGGTGATTACATTGTACTTTAGGGAGCGTACACAGCTAAAAGTAATGCAGTGATTACAAGTATTAGTGCAAGCAGAATATTTTTGCTAGACATAACTGTGTCCTGCTCGTGAAATAACAATCTCGTATCAGTTCCAATTTAAAGCTTATTACACTCAAAACAGATTCAGAGGCTCACAATACTTACAATAGATATACTTGGGTTCTCCGGCTACGAGCGGTCACTATACATGCAGCAAAGTGTGAAACTGGAAATATGTAAATGTAACAAGCACAGGATTCTCTAAATGTTTCGAAATGAGCCCTAATTTTGGCGTCCCTCAAGAGACAAAATGCCATCGTCTGTGCTCCGTTCTTTGCGATTAGAATATCAAAAAGCCGTCGTACCTGTGTTGGTTCTTAACAGTGCTTCTCTAGGATTCCGGTGAAACTACCCATCAGTTTGACGTTCGAATTGTGCTGAACGCAGTGATCCACGTCCTGAAGGTGCAGACGCAGCCTTAACAAACTGTCGCAGCACGAATGAGTGTAGAGCGCGGTAAGAATCTACCCAATTATGCATGTGAGGAAATGACTTGTGTTAGCTACCAGAAATGTGACGAAATGTCACTGACAAGAACTTGATACCTAATGCTATGGAAGTGAAGTCCGTGGTCCAGTCCCTAAATACCCCGATTTTTGGATGCTTCGGGACACCAACGCTGCTCTTCAAGCCAGCTATCATAATTAAAAATGGACAAGTTTCATAGAATAAGGGTTGGAGCCTTTAGCTTAAAATAACCTTAGTATTTACGAGTCCTAATTGTTATCAAATCGTGGCTCGATGTTCGCACTCTCTAAGAATTCGTGTCGCAGTGGCAAGTTTATTAGATCTGCGATAACGAGTGCTATTCATTTTTGCCTGGCATAACCTTGAATTATGAAGTATGTGTGATGCGTGTTGCGCTACATTACGTGACCTTTCGATATAGGATGAAAGCTGATAGGCGAGAAGAAAATTAATGATTTTCCGTTTAATTTGCATGATACGCATGCTTATGAGATTAAAGGAATAAATACAGATACCGCTCGTTTAAATTAGGTAATAAACATCATTTTACCGATTCTCAAAACGGTTTCCCTCATAATCTTATAGTGTCTTATTTGGTGTAACGCAATGAAAATATGAGTCTTTACTTACCTGAGATTTTGCAGCTATAGAGTTAAATAGGATGTAACAATTCATAATAATAAGATGATAATAACCTGAGCGAGAGTCTCAGGTTCTTTTATTTTGTACATGATTCACCCTACTTCTACCCTTTACAGTTATAAGTGGCGTATAAGTCTATAAGTGGCGAAGCCAAATAAAATTAATAAATCTTAAACTTAATGTCTTATTTGCAAATCAGCAGAGCCTGGAAGCGAGTCATTGGAAGCCAGTTATAGTAAAGTTATAGTAGCTCAACAGTTCTTAATTTTTTTATTCTTTTGTCATTTTAGATTTTGAAGTTCGAATGAAAAAATGAGTCAAGCAAACGGAAGGAATGATCGTGCGCTGGAACGGCAGAAAACGTTACAGGACCAAATTTTGACAGATGTCTTTCTACTACGAATTGCCATTTCTTGCATTTGGACAGGTACACTTCTGTACGCTTCATACCATGTATATCTTGTGGCTGAAGGTGAGTTATTTTTAAATTTGAATTGGATCGTTATTAACATTTATTCGGTTTATAGTTAAATTGTACGTACCGGTATCTACGTACAAGTTTCAAAGTGAACTTTTATTTTCGAGCAGCTAATTTGACCTGGCAGAAGGATCCGGTAATGAACCCAGGCCCTTTTACTAAACTCCTTAAGCGTGGAAGAGACACAACTGATCATGAATGGACCATGTTTACCGAAGCTTTTTTTACAGTTATAATTTTTTGGGATCTTTCGTACATTATTTTGAATCGTGCTATCCAGCAGAGTATTCCACAGGTAACGGCTTCAGAAGATTGGATTTTACAGAAGAGTGTGTCAAATATTTTGACGCGTCCTCTTCATTTCAGCTGTCTCCTAGCTTTTCAGCTGTATTTTGCTACGCCTTTCTCTGCCGTCTAATTGGGATTTGGCCGTCAACATTCTTACTCATTCAACCTGTGGTATTTTGGCTGCTACTGCGACTGCGAAGCAAAAGTATAATATGGATATGGACAATGCTGTACCTTTACTTTTTGAATAGCAGCTTCGCAAAGGTACGGTGGAGTAAATCAGCAGCTTGTACGACTCAAGTTTTTCCTATGATTGTTTTTATTTTTACCTTGCTGTTTTAATTTTGCAGCTCATTGTACCCACAGCTAATGGTCTACCGGAGTATTACTTTTTCATTACGGCAGCCTGGAATGCTGCCAGGTGCATCAGTTTCAGTTTTGACACCTGGGAAGACAAAGATAGCGGAAGTACCTCATCGCTCGTATCGTTTACTCACTACGTCTTTTACTACCCACTGTCAATCAATGGGCCTTTGTTATTGTACGATAAGTTTCAGAAAAGCGTGAGTATGCTCTGAATTATTTTCATCAGATACTTTCCCCATGGGAAAGTTCATTTGATTTAATAGCATCAATGATTCTCTAAATTCAATTAGCTGTTTGTGCAACAAGCGGGGCCGAAGAATCGAGAAGAAATTATTGAAGAATTTCGAACCCTTGGTTTGAAAATAGCCCGTTCATTGATATGGGTTGCAGTTATTGAGATTTTATTGCACTACCTTTACTTCCGCCCTTTGGCTCTAACACCGCCGCTATTGTACGAAATCAATTGGTGGGCTCTTTGTGGAACGGTTTTTTGGCTAGGTTAGCATATTTTTGAAAATTTCATGTGGTTTTTTCCACACAACCGAGTTGAAATTTTTGCTGTGTAGGTCAGTTTTTTCAAATGAAGTATGTGGTCATGTATGGAATTCCGTCGGCCATTGCTGAATTTGAAGGAATGGAAATGCCACCCTTGCCGAGATGTATTTCTCATATTCATCGATACTCAGTATTATGGAAAGACTTCGACAGAGGTCTTTACCACTTCCTTGTGAGGCAAGTAAAACAATGTGAAATTAGTTGTAGCTGATATTCACAAATTTGTGTCACAAAATGGTGCTTTGCAGATACACATACTTGCCAACACTGAGGCTGCTTGACCGGATGGACAAGCAAAATATGATAAGTGTCGAGTTCCGGAGATTGATGGCCTCGTTCTCCTCTTTCGTGTATGTATATGTGTGGCATAGTACTTCCTATGATGTATTTGTATGGGCCGCCTTCAACTTCTTCGGAATAACAATGGAAAGGATCGGAAGTTTTGTGAAGCGAAAGGTGGACTCTATTTACGTAAGTGTAGTTTGAAAAGTTGTGCTTTGAAGTTATTTCTCCTCTTCACTTGGTATTGTTATGGTTTTCTTTGTTGAAATTGATGCACAGGAAGTTAACCAAATTTTGTGGGACGTTGTATTTGAACCGTTTGTGACAATCCCTTTGGCAGTCATGTCCGTTTTAAACAGTGTAGTCTTCACTGGAACGATGCTCACAGCTCAAATTGTTATGTACAGATTTTTCTCAGAACTATCAGGTAAGTTCATAAACTGTCAGTCAGATGTACGAGTAATTATACCTGTTGGGAAATGATGTATGTACTCCTATATTTCAGAACACTACGTTTTACATTTCCTGTACTGTTTCACTCATACTGGAGTTTTAGTGCGTACGTGGCCTACTGTATACACTGACCTCCTCAGACGCAGTCTTCAACCCATTCTGCTTACTGCCAGCGGATGCCTTACTGCTATACGGAGATAATGTTAAAATTTAAAGCACCTTTTGATTGCTATAATATTTGAATGTGACTTACAACGTGCCGGAATCATCGCGAAAAGTGATTTTCAGTATTACAACAAATTCTGTAAGAAATGATGCTCAATTGTACCATTTAGGGTTTCAGAGTTCATCGTTGTTTCAGCTCAAAGTTTGCCATTGAGAGCAAGCTATATTCAAAAATTATCGGAGGAACGATTAAAATGTGCCTTATGTTACAAAAAATTTCATGCTCATCACATACTTTGATTCGAAATAAAGTAAGATCTTTTTACTTAAACTGGTAATGAGTCAAAAATTTGTGTTACTTGGGAACTGGAGACTCTATCAGACCACTACCACCACTACATTCTTTTATTACCAAAGCCCACATCATATGGACCACTTGTGCTTAATACCATGAATTTGAAGGAGTTACTCGGTAGATTAAGCCGTAAGTTTAACAAAGTATCGAATTCAATTAGGAACTACAACAATAAACAAACCAACTATCTGTTTACTTGGCCTCACTCTCGATTCTCGATGAGGTAACGGCTACAAATTGATTAGAATTGTCACTTAAAATAAGCATCAATGTCATTGTGTCATCGATACAAGAGGCTTCAAATAATCTTACTTCCTTGAAATGATTTCTAGATACATCTACAAGCTACATGCTATTACGTTTAAAACAGGCGTCAGGGCCACTTTACTGCATTTATTACATAATTTCAGTTTTTTGTAGCACACCGCAGTTTTGCTGATCGTGATCGTGGGTTCATTTTTACTTCGTAAAAAGTGGGATTAACGACGTGTTTTGTAACCACAGACCATTTTTTGTTGAAGACATTTTCTAGATCTTCCATTGTTGGCGTGTTTAAGGAATTTAAGAACTTCTGATTGAGGGTTTGCGCGACGGGCTCGTCCATTTCTATTCCAATCATGTGACGTTTTACAATTCGATCCTAGAAGCCATACCAGCAAAATGAAATTCGCACATTTCGATTACCAAAATTCCGAGGATGAGGAGTTACCAAGGAATTGCTCTCTGTGCCGGTTAGGTGAGAAGTTCTAAAAGAAATAACTATAATACGTACCTCCAAGGAGTGAAAAGTCAAGGCAACGACAGTTCCATTCACTTTGAGTAACTCATATGCCAGCTCCATACCCCGATTCAATTCATTGAGCTCATCATTAACAAATATACGAAGAGCTTGAAAAGTTTTGGTGGCTGAATGTGTTGGTCTTCCTAATTTGTCAATATTTTTATCCTTATCCAGGATGGAGCTAACCAGAGTTGCGAATTCGTGTGTGGTCTCAAGCCGTCGAAATAAATATCTAGCTTCCACAATGCCTCTGGCAATTTTTTTGGCAAGCTTCTCTTCTCCGTATACCTAAACATAGCTTTGAAATTTAGCATGAGAGACCTGGGAAAGGAACTTTAGTCTATGTGCTCACTTTAATGATTTTAGCCAGATCTTCCTCCGGAGCGAGCTGCAACACCTGGGCGGCTGTTGGAACTTCTGGGAAGCGATCTCCGTCCATTCGCATGTCAAGTGGACCGTCATGGTGAATACTAAATCCGCGTCGTCCATCATCAAATTGCATTGATGAACAACCCAAATCGAAAAGTATGCCGTCAACTGAAAAGTCCAAACGGAAGTTTCAAATCACACTCCGTTTATCGAATCCCAAGTACTAAAATTGATTACTCCTAGTCTTAGCATGTGAGTCTTCATTATGCGTGCGCTACAATGTTGCACCCACCTTCCGTGACGCCGTGAGCCTTAAGTAATGACTGAACTTCACTAAATCTTCCAAGTAGTGGAACAAAACGTTCTTTGTACTCAGCACTTAACTTCTGCGCATACTCATGCGCTACGGGGTCGCGGTCCAATCCGAAAACCCGAAGGTTCGGAACGGTCTCAAGAAGCTTCTTAGTATGTCCTCCGGCCCCAAAGGTCATATCGACAATTGTTTGTCCTGAGCAGCACATACAAAGGGTTTATTCTTTTCTTACTCTCTCCCTGTACTACATATTACTTGGTTTCCAAAATCATGGCGTCACCTGGTTTTGGATCCAAATAAAACAGAACTTCATTTAATAGAACAGGAGTATGGGCCGCAATTTCCTTTGCCGGTGGTGCCACCGCGGTCTCAGTTAAAATTGATCTGACGCATGGCTGAAAACATTTTATGTGCCTAGATGCTACAGGTACTAAGTTGAATAAATTCATTTTAGTAGAGGCACCGAACGGTTAAAACTATTCAAAACTAATGTTCTTCTTCGACGCGTATACTGTTATTCTTTGTCCTTTCCTAGGGTGTTCTTTATCTTCTGTACGAAGGAAGTGGATTCGTTTTCTTCTTCCAACTGCTTCAAAAACTCATTAGAAATAGCTTGGTGACATTCGTACTCGCTCAAACCTGTTAATAATGAGTCATAGTTACCCCGTTCCTACATGGAGTTTATCCGTTCAGTCTGTCACCACGGCAGCCATTTCACACATGACCACATCGAGGTATTTAATCAATTCAATACGGCTACTTATCGATCTCAATCGGACTCACTGACAGTGGTTAACGGTTACCTGTTGAGCTTGCAATGCGGGATACACTGAAAGATTTTTTGTAATGATCTGAGGACAGCCGTCCAAGCCTTATGCTGATTTCTTCCCACACAGAATCGTTCACTTGAGCAGCGTTAGCATGAGAAATCCCAAAATAGTTAGCTACTTGCACCCGCACGAATTCTCCAAGATCTCTGAGGACGACAGAATTGAAGGACCAGGAATACGTAACAAATTCAAATTGAGATATTTTAATAAAAATTATCATACCGTCCGGACTTTGACGCATCTACTGGCCAAGTCTGCAAAATACGCAGAACATTTCGATACGTCGCAGAGTTCATTGGCAACAAGTTACCAAAAGTATACCTTGGTGGAAGGAACAGTATATTCGTAATCAATTGTGTTACATAGCCATCACAAATCGAAATAAACAAGTAATATGATTCTCGTCTCAAGCAAAATACCTAATTCGTATTATCAGGGTTTCTGAAAATTAAACAAAAATTAACGGCTCCTTCAGCGTGAAGTTCACGTTATTCAGGAGATATTCGCAGTGAAATGCGGTTAGTGAACAGTGATTACGGACGGTGGAGACTATATACTTGGGTAGATTTTTTTTCAAATTTCCCGGACTTGAATTTCATAACCATGCGGAGAAATTTTCCCGCTGCAGTAATTCCTTTGACCGATGCGGCATCTCCTTGCTGCATTTGTAACTGCTCATTCATTTGCTCGAAAATCCAAAACTTTTGACCAAAAGATCATCTTGGTATTGGCCTAATAGTGTTTTGACTTTTTGTTCTATATTAGTCCAGATATTTGTGTGACTCGCAGCTTCAAGGTAATAAGAAAATTGGTACATTGAGTGACATTAGGTTAGAATAATCAACACTCGGTAAAGCTACGTGGATTTTCTGTACCGTGAACCGTCACCATCGGTGAATCAGAATCATTCACTGGTAAAGTTGCCAGTGAAATTGTGCAATAATATTCAGGAATTAGTACATTTGTCTTGCCTTGACCCATGTTAGGTTTATGTGTTTGCATTTGCTCAGAATATCGGTAAAGAAGGTCTTGCTTGCCTCCTGCTGTGTTTTGAGGTACATACGTTTTGTTTTCGTGCTGGTTTTAAAAATTTTGATGATGATTTTGATATAACTTACATTTGTTTTAAAAATGATGTTCAATTTATTGGTACAGCGACTTATGTAATTTAGTCTGAGAACCACAACAAAGGATAGCTGAGCCATCAAAATGAGTTCATCCGACGGTGAAAATTCAAACAGTCCTCTTAGGGATGGTCAAATGGAGCTCCTACTAGAGTTTCAGGTGAGTCAGCATCTTTTGTGAATTAATCATTCACTGCTGTACTTCATTCACGCTTTTTATTTTCTACCTGCTCATAGCAAGTAACGGGCGTAGAAGACATTGAAGTTTCCCGACAAGTACTAGATCGTCATAACTGGGATATTATATCAGCTATAAATGGCCAAATGGGATTTGAGCCCCCGGTTGACCAAGCACCCTTTCAGAATCACAATCACACCGATGAGCCCGGCACATCTAGGAGGCTCAATGCCAGTTCTAGTGATGTGAATCCCGTAGCCCGATCCCGCAGAGCTCCTGTCCCTTCCAGGAGGCCGCCATCGGCATCCTTATTTACATGGGTGTGGAAAATTCTTACAGCACCTGTAGAGTTCTTGTTTCGATATTTCTGGGAATTTATTGGAATTGGACTTCAGTTTCTTCGCGGAGATCCACGTCGTGGTGAGTTGCTATACGGATTATGCTACTAAAATAGCTGTGCACGTTGTAATGAAATATATAATTCGATTTCACAGCAATTACTGACCCAGTTGCGGATGTGGATGACTTCATACGTCAATATGAAGGGAACTACGGAGTCGCGCATCCGGAGTTTTATCGAGTAGGTCATGAATCTGCATTTTTGGTGGATATTGCAATGCTATGATTTTGTTTGAACTGCTAAGTAATTAGAATTCTGCATGAGTTAATGTTATATGTAATGTTTCTGATGATAGTGTGGTTTTACGTTATTTTATTCGACAGGGAACCTATAGTCAAGCTTTACAAGAAGCCAAGAAAGAACTGAAGTTTTTACTGGTCTACCTTCATTGCGATGATCATGTAGATACAGCCGCGTTTTGTCGGCTTGTGATGCCTCATCAAGGTTTTCGTGATTTGGTCCGAGAAAATATGGTATTTTGGGGATGTGCGGTTACGAAACCGGAAGGGTATCGAACCTCGCAGGCTCTGAGGGAAAACACGTACCCGTTCCTTGCTCTCATTGTACTGAAGAATAATCGTATGACAGTTGTCGCAAGGTAATCTAGTATTACAATGTCCGTTTTGCAAAGCGTTTTGGTATTGTTAATGAGATTGGAAATGGAATAAACTTAGAATTGAAGGAGTAATCGACCCAGAGGAACTCTTGGGTCGTCTTCATCAAAGTGTTGCTGACAATGAAGCATTTCTGGTAGCCGAAAGGCAAGATAGATTGGAGCGAAGTATGACTCAGGAACTCCGACTACAGCAAGATGCCGCATACTTAGAATCTTTGAAAGCTGACCAAGAGAAGGACCGGAGGAAGCGAGAAGCAGAGGAAAAGAAGCGTCAGGAGGAGATGGAAAAGCAAAGACTCATTGATGAGGAAAAGCAGCGTAAAGAGGTCTGCAATTTTCCATTTCAGTAATAACCTTTGAGAGTTAAATCAAGTCTGTGTGCTAATGGCTAATTTTCTCTGTTTTCGGCACTTAGAATGTGAAACAGAGAAAGTCGGTCACATTATTGAATCTGAAGGAGGAGCCGCCAGCAGATGCACCGAATGTTGTCAGGATTGTTATTAAACTTCCTAGCGGACAACGGTTAGAACGTCGCTTCCTCAATACAGATTCACTAAAGGTACGTTCCACAATATCTGACGTTTTGAGTAGCGAAGCTTCTAGTCAGACTATTGTTTTTGATCCCATCTTCTAGCATTTGTACAATTTCGTCTTCAGTCATCCCCAATCTCCAGACGTTTTCGAAATCGCTACAAATTTCCCTAAGAGGACTTTACCTTGTGAACCAATTAGTGATGATAAGGAACCGCCAACTTTCGCCGAGTTAGGGCTTCACAAAAATGAAATGCTTTTTGTTTACGATCTTGAATCCTAATTTTTAAGTGTGATTTATGTTAGAATAAGTTATTATTGTAACGCCGCGGGCGAGTCCATTTCTACACATTTGAATAGCTCGAAACTGCGCACGTAATGCGTGAGGGACAATGTGCTTTCCATATTTCCATCAACTGTTAAAATCAGTGTCATGAAATTCAACATTTGATGATGTTAAATTGTTGAACAACATGGTGCTAAATACTTTTGTCATCTTGGAGTATTTAAAACCGCAGTGAAATTCTGAGTTGTCTCGCGGTCAGTTAGCGGGAGTATCTGTTGCTTCTTATTTCCTGGCAAAACAGAAGAATGAATTTGATAGTTGCTTACAAAGATTTGAAAAGCTGACTTCCACGAGGAAAATTCAATGCCGCATATGATATGAGTTCATCCATGCGACAACCGCCACGAAATTCACAGAATGCGAAAATGATTGTCATTGCACTTCATGGCAAATATTTCGTAAATTGAAATGGAACAATAAAAAATTTATTTTAACACTTTCAAACCAACAAAAAATTTTAAGCCATCTGAAAAACAATAATTCTCACGATCCTCAGGTAGCGTATCAAATTTCTATAATACATTAAGTTCATATACCCGTGACCAGTGAATCCCAGAAATTAACTTGAGGGTCAGTGAGTGTCTTCAAAATGTGTGAGCTGTTATTCCCATTCTGAAACAGTCAGATATACTAATTCTGAATAACATGAAACACTGAATCCTGATTACCACCAACGCTCCAAAATATGCTCCAATGCAGTTAACAGCTCACCCTTGGAGTAGGTATCATCATTCTCCACGGGTCCGTTGATATTCATCAGCTCAGCACCATCTTCATCCACTTCAGTTGTTCCGCTCTCTACAGTAAGTGTTCATGTTGGTCATAAAATTGAAAATGCTGTCTCCGACCTTTAAGTGTACGCTCAAAAAGTTGTGCTTACTTTTGGCTTCTTCACGCTCCTTTTTTAGCTGTATATTTTGAATAAGGGATCGCTGAAAGTGATGATACTGAGGACAAACAGTCAAGTGCTTATTGAAATCCTCCTTGTGAACATGATGAATACCGTTGTAGGGACACACTTCGAAATACTGGGCTTTCTCCGGGTTTGCCTACAAACATTATTATTAGTGAATCCTTTCCTCAGCATAAAAGTACAACGTATCGAAATCTTTCGAACATACTTTCCTGCATTTCACTATATGAATCTGGAAGCGACTAGCAGCCATCACGTGGGATGGATTGTACGGACAAGACATCATCTCGTCCATTGTGCCAGTCTCATGAAGCCTCGTGTAAATCGACATGTTCCACCTCGTATTACAACTCAACAAATTACCACTCCTTTACCTTCCCGTCGAAAAAATTTGAAAAATTCGGAAACTTATCAATCGTATATGAATCCCAAGCCAACTCCAGTCAGATCCTACGATGTTTAACTACCCGTCTCGTGAAATACAAATGAAAGCCTCTTTTGCATGAAGTTTGTCTAAAGACCAAATATGCTCGTCTGCGTGTACGACAGGCAGTTTCCAAACGTTGTGATTTTATGATGATTTGCAATCGTTTAATATGCATACATGGTCGCAGATCCGTAAAGAATGAGAATGAAACATGGTTCCCCATTCGGTCGTTCGGTGTCGGTGAATCGGCATCGGCAATGCCCAAGACGCAATCAGCGAAACGGCCCACCGCCGTCCTGTTTCATTTCAAATTTCCCGCGATCTGCTGAAGGCCAATTAGATTGTGTAGCTGCGCCGTGAGGGTTCACATATTGGAAAGGCCTGTGTAGTGTGTGTGACTTCTGTACTGTAATAATTTAGTTTCCTTCCTCCTGTATTAAACTCACTTTATATGCTGTACTCACGTACGGCAACCGGAATGTAGTTTGTGTTGTGTTGAAGTGTACATAGTCTTGTCCCGAAAATAGTTTAAGTATCCCGACTTTTTGAAAAAATATATTATAACCGCAGCGGGTTCTGAAAACATGTGTAATTAGTTATTTCGGAACCGCACGTATTCCAGTGGAACAAGTCGTATGTAAGTAAGAAAATACAACTAACACTATCGCATCAAAGTTATTTACAGCATTTACCTGAGCGTTTTGAACCTGATATCTCGGAGGTACGGTGCCAATATAGTAAATACCCAAACTTCTTAAATTGTTGAAGAACATGTTACATGAAATGAGGCTGATGGATTTTCGTTTATTTATAGACCAGTCACGATGCTTAAAATCTCAGGGCGAACGAGCCAGAAATATATTAGTCAAGTAATTACATTACAAAATCCCTATCCGCTCCTATTTGATAAGCTTTGCAATCATTTTAATTTGGATTATATTTCTAGTGTTTAGAATTAGCTAACGTAAGATGTTACCATCGAACCTCTCAAACACTGGTACGACTTGATCGTCGCCAACTGTGTGTATCACCATTAGCTGTACAAAAAGTGTAAGTATTTTTACTCATGCACTGGAGGTGTAGTAATGGCTAATGTGTGGATTTGCAGTAAACGAGTTTCTTACTTTAAAAAACTAACTTGAATTACAGGCAGCCGGTACTGCTGAGGAGAAATTCATTCTCTGGTGGGGAAAGCATTGTTCGATGTTTCCGTCTTTCGGCGTACTTGGGGAACGATGTTCAAGTTGTAAACGTACCGGCGTTTGCTGATTCAATTAGTGAGGGGGACGTAAGGTGGGAAAAAGGTAAACTGTAGTATAATAATGAATGATTTTTTCTATCATATGAATCTTGCTAATATCCTGTTTTGCTATCAGCTGTTGGAGACACTGTAGCTGTGGATGAAACTGTGGCTGAAATTGAAACTGACAAGGTATTTTAATATGAATAATTTATTGTGATCATTTTTTTGGTTCATACAATTGTTTTACCTCAGTATCGTCAAGAAAAATTCGAGAAAGTAATTAATTTTCCATTTGGTGCTAGACGTCGCTTCAAGTTCCTGCTCCAGCTTCAGGAGTCATTGAAGAATTGCTTGTTGAAGATGGTGCCACGGTCAAAGCTGGTCAACCGTTGTTTAAACTGCGTATTACTGGTATATTCTTGTTTTCAAAGTTAGAAAAACTTGGACAAGTATGGCAGAAAAGAGCTAAAATTCAATTAATGTAGGAGAATCTCCAGCCAAACCTGCAGCTCCGAAAGCAGAAGCTGCTGCCCCACCACCTCCTCCGCCGAAGGTTGAAGCGCCCCCGAGTGCAACTGCTCCTCCACCTCCGCCCCCGCAGGCAGCAACACCACCCCCCGCACAGCCTCCTCCACCGCCTCCAAGACCAACAAAGCCCGTGGAATCTGTACCGGCTACTCCCCGAGCAGCCCCGCCATTGCAAGCTGCTGTAGTCAAAGTAATGTCATAATTAGCACTAGCAAAATATTCTCTGCGCTGGATCAGGAGGGCTACATGGAAACTTAACTGATTTATTTTCATTTAAGGTGCCTCCAGCTGACTATTCCAAGGAAATAACAGGAACAAGAACAGAGCAGCGGGTTAAAATGAATCGTATGAGACAGCGAATAGCACAGCGATTGAAGGATGCTCAGAACACTAATGCCATGCTTACAACTTTTAACGAAATTGATATGAGGTACATTACTGTATTTTATTTAAATTGAGACTTGCGACTATTGCGTGTAGTAGAAATCTAATAGACGCTGAGACTTACTGATCGCGTGTAACCTGTGGTTTTTTGCAACCAGCAACATCACAGAGATGAGGAAGCAGTTCGGCGAAGCATTTCTGAAGCGTCATGGAGTCAAACTGGGTTTTATGTCAGCTTTTGTTCGAGCAGCTGCTTATGCCCTGCAGGATCAACCGGTCGTGAATGCTGTCATCGACGGCCAGGAAATTATCTATCGTGACTATATTGATATTTCAGTTGCTGTCGCAACTCCCAAGGTTTCCTCCTTTAAGAATTATAATCCTTTGGTATATGGTTTGATTTTTAACGTATTTTCGTATGTATTCAGGGTTTAGTCGTTCCAGTTCTGCGGAACGTAGAGTCTATGAATTATGCTGACATTGAGAAGGGCATGGGTGCTTTGAGCGAAAAAGCTAGGACTGGAAACTTGGCGGTGGAAGACATGGATGGTGGCACCTTCACCATTTCCAATGGAGGAGTGTTCGGTTCTCTCTTCGGCACTCCAATCATTAACCCACCTCAGTCTGCTATCCTTGGAATGCATGGCATTTTTGATAGACCAGTCGCCCGTAATGGACAGGTAATTGATGCTGAAGTCAACTTGCAAGTACAAGTGGTCATGGTTCTTTGCACTATTGTATACCTTGCTCTCGTTTGTAGGTGGTGATTCGTCCCATGATGTATGTTGCATTGACTTACGATCATCGGCTCATTGACGGCCGTGAGGGAGTGACATTTTTGAGGAAGATCAAATCGGCTGTGGAAGACCCCAGGAACCTCCTCCTCGAGCTTTAATTAGCAGATCATAGGTGAACATGATAACCCTTTAAGTTGCAGAGAAAAGTAATAAAAACGTTATTTACCAAAATCATAGTTATAATCAGTCCCACTGCTGAAGTACTTGGATGATAATGCGATGGCATAATGAATGAAAGTTAGACAGTAAAGTTGCGAAATGCTAATATGGAATATACATGTAGAGCCAAGGTTGGTTTCATAGGGGAGATAGACCTTCATTATGTATTGCTGATCAGATAGTTCCATCGAGCCTTCGTCAGTAAAGCAACGCGGGATCATGGTCTGTCGTAGTTATTTATATCTGTAAGCTGTTATAGTCAAGTATAGTATTATGTTCTGCTCTGTGATTCGTAGCGGGACCTCGAACAAGTCTGTCTACTACTTGCTAGATATGGCTGCGAGTCAGGCATTCGGCTCTAACGATTTGTCCCTTTATTTTTCTCCGTCAAAAGCGGAAACTGCTGAGCAAAGTGTTCAAAATGGAGCTATTGGCTTCCTATGGTTTCATGTTTTAATTTGAGTAGTTGTTCTCTTACCTGTCCGTATGCAGAAAAATAAAGTTATAGTATAATCGGTGTAATGAGAACGTTGGGTAATCACCACAATTTCTTATTTATTTAATCCTGTCATAAAAGATTCTCTCAAGAAGAATAAGCAGGTGCTTTATGTTTGTTCCTCCTCGATGTAATTGGGTACGTTTGTAATTTGTAATGTCGGTGTCGGTAGAACTGTCTTTGAAAACCGTATGCTAGTTTTTCATACATTCCATCTCTTGTAGTTGGCATGGCTTGTGAACATCTGCACGCATCAATTTTTATATCAGCTGAATCATTGAAATCAAGAAATTGATTCAAGTCAGAGGAAATGTTGAGCAGCATTGTCGGTGCTAATGAAACGACTGCACGAAATTTTACTAGTCATTAGTCCTTTCATTGTTCATGCTATAAATGTACATGAAAAAAATAGACATATCGAGCAAGATACTCGCTTGTAATAACTGCTAGTACTTCATATGTTTTGAGAACTAGCGATATCTTCAAAAAAGTTGTACCGTGAGAGTTTACGGCCGGTATGGAATAAACCCAGTAATCTGACCGCGACTTCATAGCAGCACTACTCCTCGTAATGCCTTGCCTCGTACACAGTGATGATGAAATATATAGCTCTGAACATGCGTAGTACAGGGTGTCCCATAATGATAGGTCACATTTGTTTTCGATCTAGTCTAAATGGCTCAACGCATAACGATGATTTTGGTATCAATCGAAAGCTGAGGGTTTAAGATTTTGTTTGGTACCATGCTTGGCCAGATCGGCTTACTGGTACCCGAGATATAGTGCATGGCTAAAATTACATGGTAATTTAACATTACCGTAAATAGGACACATTTTGGCCTACTGCTAAACCCCTTGGCGCAGACGCATGTGCGATAGCGCGTTTGATAGATCATGAGACGGCGCTTCAGGTCTGGTGTACCACTTTGTGCTGCACCTGAACTCCAAAATCGACGCCATGAGGTGTGTGGCCTAACCACGGCTGCGTAGACATTTCGGCAGCTAAAGATTGTTTGGAGCACTTTAGGAGACTGGAATAGGGTTGAAATTTATTATCTTCTCGATGTGGTGAGTACCCCCATATCCTACACCACTGCACCAAACAGCCCCGACCCCGAGTGCACCAAGCAGAAATTTTAACTTCCATGCAAGCGTTACTCTTATGCTGTGGTTGATAGCCCAAAATGGCCTTGTTGATTATAGCATCCGTTTTGCACCAAACTGTCCCATGTGCACCAAACCGAGTTTCATTGTGGATTTTCTTATGGCAGCAGTTGTGCTTCCAATAAACTGAATGAGTCAGTGGCACCAATGTTAGGTATCATAAAGTTGGAGTCACAATCAACTGTAACTGCCTGGTGTGGAAAAAAGATAACTTGACGCCAGCAGAGATGGTCGAGAAGTACGGTTGCATTTCTATCCAAATCCTAACTAGTAGCCGAGAGTGGTACAATTGGGAGCATAAGGCCCTTATGCTGTTAAGGCCCAAAATGGCCTCGTTGATTTTAACATCCGTTTTTTGCACCAAGCCATCCCAATTAGTAGTAGTAGGCCAAAATGTGTCCCATTTACGGTAATGTTAAATTACCATGTAATTTTAGCCATGCACTATATCTCGGGTACCAGTAAGCCAATCTGGCCAAGCATGGTACCAAACAAAATCTTAAACCCTCAGCTTTCGATTGATACCAAAATCATTGTTATGCTTTGAGCCGTTTAGTCTAGATCGAAAACAAATGTGACCTATCATTATGGGACACCCTGCACATGATCATATATGAGGAATGGATATAGAACAGCCACAAACATTCTAGATAACATTCGTTTCCCTCCGTCAGAATGTCTTAATCCTGTCAGTAGTCTTATCCATCGCCGCATACACAGTCTCACTAGGCCCCATTCCTGGACATGAACACTCCAGCTCTTTTACAATCATTCATTGCGCAGTGAATCTATCGTGATATGGTTTCCTTGATACGCACTAAATGATGAGAATCAGTTCACGATTCAACAATGAATATTTTATTTGAAAACACTTTGAGGTTTTAACTTCAAACCGCTGGGTTTTACTAGCCCTACGTAGCACTATTACAGTATATTTTCCTCGACGGTACAAAATTTGAACCAAGTTTAAACACGTCTTACCTTCCTTGCATGAAGTTACAGCATATTAATTAACTTACTGATTTCTTAAATCAAACCAGCGTGACTCAACGATAGCGGGATACTTTTGAATCAGTATCTGGTGCTTGCGCGACGAAACGAGTTTGAAGTGCAAGTACTCAATGATAATAATAAATCTCGATCACATATAGCTTCGTCACCAAAGACTTTATCTTCCACTTTGAATATCGGTGATAATAAAGTGCAACAGAGCCTTCTATCTCAGAATTTATATCAACAAGGACTGTTCATTGCAGCACTTTCAACATGTTATGCGTTCACAACTCTCTATTATCTGAACTCGTAACATTTCCCATTGAATACAGTGAATCATATTAAGCATCTCACGGGTAGTTATATACATACTATTTTTTACGAAATTAACTCGCACGCTCCTTACATCATCACGTAAGAAAAATAAGTAAGAAGTACTGTTGAGCATTATCGCCTTGAGAAAATCGGGGCTCCAAAAATTTTAACGAGGCGATAACGTCAGCGGTTGGAAATTATCAAAATTAAAATGGCGAAGCTGAAGCCTTAAAACTTTCATACGAATAGCATTAAACATTCTCCATAAGCCTCATAATTGCCAACTTGATCGGTAAACACATTCTCACTAAAAGTTTGTCAGGAGCGGTGACACATTTTCATCCTAACGTTAATGATCCAATATCCACAGAATCCGCACAAATGTAGTACCCGACAATTTGTACATCAAAATCTCATACGACAGCACCACAACTTTATTTCACAGCTTATTTCGCACTCAGTTACATCACACTGTAGACTCTATACGACTCCCTTATATTCCTTATCATACATCCTTATAGCATACATTTCAGGTCACGGCAGCAGGAAAAATGCCACGATCAAAAATATATCTTATGTACAAACTCTGCATAGATAATTCTCAGTAAATTTTCAAACACTTGCGATCCTCACGAGAAACTTTAACTATTATCGTCATTAATTGCAGTTACAATAGAGCATCCATGTCTTCGCAACACACAGGTTCATGAAGTTCACTCACGGGGTGATGAGGGTTAACCACTGGGTTCAGTTCAGCTAGTAGAAACCCTTCCGAACGAAGCAGTTTCCTTGGAAGGGAGATGTTGAGTTTTCCGGGCAGACCGGAGCCACATGATTGAAGAGACGTCTTTGCGCTTCACCCCAATGATCTTAGGAGAGTTATGTAGCGAATCCCATAATCTTCTTGAATGCTTTGCGGAACTCTGGATTAAATATAGTGTAGATTACTGGATTGAGGCAGCTGTTAACGTAGCCCAACCAAGTTGTGGTGAGGAAGAGAACCAGGCCCGGACTGCAGTCCTTGTTCAGAATTGTGCATAGGGCATCCATGATGTTACACGTGAAGAACGGAAGCCAGCAGATTAAAAATAGTCCTGCACAATATAGAATCAAACGTTAGCCAATTTCGTTATAATTATTTACTACCTTGAGATAAGGTCGGGATTTCTATGAGACTTCATAATTAAGCGACCTAGTGTATTGTGGTCATAAAATGCCACATAAAATTTTGATTGGCTAGAACGTGCAGTGACGCACTGAATTTTCATGTACAACCAACATAAAAACTGGACCTATGCATTCCAGTAATTACAAGATATCTCTACCTGCGTTTCCCTTATAATTAATTCTTTTCTGTTCACGTTCTCCATATCCAATGTGACTAATGAAACAGTTAGATTCTACTGGGCACTTATTCTTGCAGCCCGTCATATAATCTCCCATCTGTTCCACAAAGCAACTTCACATATACTCTTTGTTAGCAGTAAAAGAAATAAAATCATTGACGTGAATGATTTTAGCATGAAGTAGAATGGAGTAGTTTACCTCAGCAAACCTGTTTAACTGAAAGTAAAAATATAGTTATTCAAAATCTGAATGATAAATTATAAAAATAACGTTGAATTGTACATGTGTTCATCATACTTTAATATAAACATATTTACGCATCTACCCGTATTGGGATTGCGAATAAAGAATCGGGTATGGCCGCCGCTAGCACTTTGCACTTCAAATTACATAGCCGAATACGCTACTCCCGCCCCTAGGATTCTCATCTCATCCTGCCCTTGCTCAGGAAAAATGTATAGGAGTAAAAGAGTTCATGTTTAAGAAAATGGCTACTCCGGCTTAGAGATTCTCACAAAATCTTGCGGTTGGCTAAAAATATATCAAACTCGGAAGAAAAAAAGTGACGAATTACCGAGCACAATAGCAAGAGTCTTGGTGGCTTTTCGTTCTCGTTTGGCCGAAGACTTCTCACGTTTCTTCCGACTCGCCTTGTGCACTTTACAGATTGTGAACCGGCTAGCAGGCTTCTTGTTACTCCCTGTGGAGGCTTCCCCCGGAGAGACAAGGGCAATCGGCTCGCCCTCCACCGGATCGAGACTCAGTCCGTTTCTTTTGCACTGATCCTGTTCATGGTGGAAAGGAGAGAATGTTCACCATTAGCCAATCCCGCACTACTGAGAAAAACCAAACTTGGCACTTCTCTTGAGGATCACGCATGATGAAACATGACAGCTAAATAAGAATTAAACGACATTCCCAGACTAAAATTAGGCCCCAGAAACTTGGACTTTAACGACTGTAACGAAAACTTGGGACTAAAGGAACCTTTCGTTGCTTTCAATGATTACTTTCACAAAGCTCTATCCAGCATTGTGGTAAGTAGAATAGATACTATAGAAATAAATGAAGTAGCTTGTTGCTCAAAATTCAGTCCATCATTAAGAAGCAATTTGCTCAAAGCAATTAGTCCCTTCTGTTTCATGAGCTCCAGATACTCTTCGACACCGTCAGCACCATTTACATTTACTGAAAGTATTCTGATCTTAATACGTGTGCGTATCCTTACAAATATAGACTTCCAAAACTGGAGATTCCGAAAACTGACAGAATGGGCCAGTCAGTTCACCACAAGCATACAAAGTGCGACAGGCCAAACTTGTGCCACGTGTAGGTTGTTCAAAGTTTGTTTCTTTGAAACTTTTCTAAAAGCTAAACAGAGAATTAAAAGGCAACGGGTATCCTCAAGTCAAGCAAATAACTTATATCTTATTTGTCGTCGACGAGGAGCATGATTCGAACGAGAAAGGGTTCAAACCTCACTTATGCTAGAGTAATTTCCAGAACCAACAATTGCATAGAAAATGCAATGTTTGAGTCTTTTAATAATGTTTTAAGGAGCGAACATCCGAAAGCACATGAATTATAAATAATTGCACAATGAGTCCTATTGGCCATGATCCATATCCATGATAGTTTCCCTAACATTATCCAGGGGTCTGAAGGTTGTACCAACAACTAAAATTATTATAATTTGATTTGTTGATAGTTTAAGAGTCTTGATTCGATTGCTTCAAAAAGAATTCTTTAACTACGCTCGTTGTTTGCTACGAGGCGTTCCTGAGCTGAAGTGCACACTTATTTGCAGCGGAATACTATCCGAGATTTGCCTTGAGATGGCGAGTTATTGCTCTTTTAAAACTATTTTCCGACTATGTAAATCAGTGGAAGTAAACTAAGCGTAGTACAATTACTCAAGTTCACTAGCTACCACAAAACATTCGGATTCATTATTGCTGCTGAATCGATACGCTCACACACACTTCACTTGTTTGCGATCCTTGTCGTCTACATGCACAGGTAGTACTCCTGTACCCATACATGCTGCGACTGAATAATGAAATAGGCTTACCAAATGATAACTTATGCTTGAAAATGTACGAGATGGAGTTTTTGAAATAAAGTGAAACTTTCACCATCTCATCCTTTGCAACAATAGGCATGTCTGATCCTACACGGCGGCAACATGTGGACAAGACATTTCTCAGGTCTTGGGTGTAAAAGTAAAGGCTCAGTGGGCAGCTGTGGTTCACAAAGAATAGATACTCACATGGTTTTCCACATGTTTGAGTGCTTTCCACCTACAGCTACGCACTTTACTTGCTTCCATCCACAACCGTCTCTAACAGCGGCAGAAGTGGTGAAAGCCGTAAAAAGTTTATACCAATTTTTACAGCAGAAACCAAAGACTTGATACCCCTATTCCAGTCCACTCATACTCTTGCTTTTAACTTCGAAGAGATAGAAGATAATACAAAGGAATCGGAATAGCAAGGAAGATATGAGTATGTTATGAATATAATTTCCATATTGAATGGATCAGAGATAGTTAGAACTATCTCTAAAACTTTGAAATGAATAACCTGAAGAACTGTCTCCCTCTACCCCCCCTCCCTCTCTCTCTCTGGTACACACACATAGTCTGACAATATATCACCGGGGAACTTAATGTCTCTGGCTCATACAAGTGACGAGGGACTCCGAATCTAATACCTCCCTGTTTTACACAAACGAGCTAGGAAATGAGAGGTGGCCTCTGTGCGATCTCAGAAGTCAACCTGCACACACAACTTTTACAGCCCTGTGTCAGCACCCTTTACAACAATATATAAGGATAGAGGCTCTCCTCGAAATTAAAAGCTAGACCATGACTATGGTTCGAATAGTGAAGCGCTGCCGCACACTTCTGATAGGGCTTTTAGGAGAAGTTATTCTGTGGACACAGAAGTTCCTCAGAAATCTTTTCCCCACAACAGATCATCCCATTTACTACTGTGAAAGTAATTAACGCGTGTTTCATTCCATTTACAAAAGATAAAGGAAAAATGGAAAGTCCCCACACAACAAAAACTTTATTTCGTGTGGACACATTCATCGTCACACTCGCACTGCTTCAAACACAGTGGGGCTTGACTATGACGGTTCCTCAAGGGACAGGCAATACCCCACCACTATTAAATAAACCCATAGTTACAGCACGCTTATTCATTGTATTATACAAGACGGGACCGTGCAAGACCAACCCCTATAAAGAAAAACCATTATAAGCCAAACCGTTATAGCCCAACTCCACGGTACATTCACACCGTACGTACCTTTCACTCATTTGATCACAATGGTTGCTGATCATTTGAAGAACTCAAGGAAGAAATGACCACCTTAATTTTCTACTGAGCTACTTTAAAGTAAGTTTCTGGGAAACGGTAACCCACACATATGCAAAAAACTCGTACATATCGTAAATAATATCTCCTACCATTCTAATATCAATGTTAACGCAGTGCTTAAGAAATTAGACATTCAAAAAATGAAGATTACGATATAGCGTTCAAATCACAAGAGGCTCTAAACCGCATAGCGTGCAAAAGTTCTTTAATTTATAATCCTTACAGATTGCAATGTAGACCCTCGGATGACAAGAGAAATATGATCTTATATCTGTCGCAAACCATTGCTACAGCCTATCATCAACTGAGAGGAAATATGCACATTGGTTCGGCTCGACAACATTGAAACCTGTCACATTCTCATTGACAGGCAGAGGAAAGAGGCCCTGGACGGTCCTCAGCGCTCCTCCTTCACGTTGCAATGTCATAAAGATAAGCTTGGGGAAGCGTGAAATGAAGAACTGGGAGAGTGGCAGTACACTTTTTGATTCATCTCTGCTGGGTAGGATAAATTTACTTTCTCATCCTCAATCCCATCGTCTTGTGCAAGAGTTGTGACGGCATTTATGACTGCTGAAGAATATGCAGTTGTCGACTGCTACCATTATTTCTGTCTCTCTTCTGCATAAGTAAACCCGCACTAGTAAGAGCTTAGTTGAATCCGGCTATTCTTAACCTTATCCTTCCGTAGCAGTATTCGGGAGAAGAGCCTAGCCTAAACAGATTCAAAAACATCGAGTCAATCTGGAGCCATTCAGTGCTAAAGCTTCATCTGTAGACTGTACCACCCTTCAGGGAAACTAGTCCTCCACTAGGTTGAGAAGGATAAGACGAAAAGTAAATTGCACTCGTCTCCAGTTAAATAGTATCCCTCAAAATCCCCTCTCACCATGAAACTTGGTTGGGTATGAATGAAACCGAGTAAGTGATTGAAAGCACAGGACATGTGGACGGATTGAGTCAGACTCCTCGGAAACATCTCAAGTTTGTCATAATCTTTCATTACGTGATGTGAGCGCTTTATTGGCATGTATTTGAAATAACTGGAAAAAAACTTACAGGAGGGACAACTAGTGAAAGTTTGGGACTGGCAGGTGAGGGCTCTTGGCCAGGTGCTAGAGCATCGCCCATATTGGAAGCTGCATACCCGGAGTCATGGTTCCCGTTCGGCTCCACGTTGCCACGGTGAGGTACATTTCTGGTCACACATATATGGTCACTCAATATAGTCACTTTAAGTTTACTCTATACACGTCGGAACGCTAATTAATTCCTTGCGTGCTTTGTTTTTAATTAAAAGACTCCGTATCATCACTTACTTTTCCTCTTTCACAGCCCCCAATGCGAATCCGCCCGTTGCCTGACTGTTGGGGATAATATGACAGTCATCAGAGTCTGGTGATGCATCTTCCGGGTCCATATCTTCCTTCTCCAGATCATCAGCGTCATCCTGCATGAAAATTAAATCCTGCATTAAGTATTCCATCGCCCTTCAGGGTTTCCCATACAATATTCCTCCACAGTGCGCTCCCACTTGAGTCCATTAACCTTGAAATCTTATCCTTCACAACCAACATCCACCTGGATGCGGCTTCACCAATAAATACATACGGGTAAAGCATTACTTAGTATTCTCTCCACACGCAGCCTTTTAATCACACTATAATTTCCTTGAGAGTTTCTTATTTTGACCGTATCATTATTGCGCATCAAATAAAAGTGGCGAGGGATACCTTTAGGTATAGGACTTCACTTCAGATGTAATTAGCAAAGAAAAAACTGAACAGATGATGAGCCATGAATATTAATCTTTCTCACATATTGCTTTCCAAATTAAACAAGTGGAAACGCTCAAAATTATTTAGCAGCCAGTTACTTAAAGAACACAAGCATGGGGAATCATCTTATCAAACTAACTGAACAAGTTCCAGATTCTACCGCAAACTTCCTCTAGCTCATATTGACTGGGACACTTCATACCCCCTTTTCAACTTCAGCATCTTACCGCTCACAAATTACATTTTCGAAAAACAAATTGTGCATACAAATTTCAAACAAATGTAACTGAAGTGAAACAGTCGGCATGACCTATGCAACTGTCTTCCCCTTTGCCTGCACTCTGTCACCATAAACCATAAACGTGACAAGCAATAAGTGGAAACTAAAAGTGAACGTCGTGTTAAACAAAATTCTCGCTGAAACTGACCATCTTCGGAGCACGATGCGATCTTCGAGAGAATAGGTATTCGTTTAAATATAAAGCGTAAATGTGTTCCGTCTTAAGAAACCGCTTACTGCTCCCAATAAGCCTATCAGATCCACTATCTTCCAAGTACAGCACCAGTGTGCTACATTTACTATTTGTTCATAGCCGCTGGTGCGGCTGTCGGTCGCTACTTCCATTCCAACCTGTCAGTAAAGTTTGCTCCGACAAATAGGCTTTGCTACTGTCCTCTACGGACAGTTCTCGAGTCTATAACAAAGTAGAACTATCTGTCTTTGCTCAAACGGTCAGCATCATGCTGGACGGGCCTAGGCATGCTATGTCCCCATGTTGGGTCTTCATTTAGGTTTTTTGGGTTTTCATTTTATCCTTTCTGAGAATCACATTCCCTCCTCCACGAAGTCCAAGAAGCATGACGGTTTCCCAGCCGAGCTCACCACACTTCCTACATGTATTCCTTTGCCCTCTGGAATTTGTATTGACTCAATGTTTTCCACCGGAGGCTAGCACACCCGAAAAGACAAAACTGCTGTCAACGTGTGCTGGTTCTCAAACTACAAAAGTTTATCAGATTTTTCCGGATTTCATACAAACTCCCGGGCTCTCATCGCAGCTCGCATTGTCCGCCTAAACCTTTCAGGACTTATCGTAGGTAACAGAAGAAAACTTGATAATCCAAATAATCCCTTTTCGGTATCAGACCACGGTCAAAGTTACAAGTTAAGCAAATTTACGGATTATAAGTCTTACAACTCAACAGTTCTAAGTATTGTACTCAATTCATAGGAGAAAAAAGAAAATATGATACTATGAAAAGTGAAAGTTGAGAAGGATCTTCATCAGATTAAAAAACTATATGGCTTTGTAAGTCCGTGTGATGTGGGAAAGGTACTCTGTAAATGAAAGCAGTAGAGGCGTATGAGCGGGGCAAGGGTTGACGGAAGACAGTCTTTAGATTTTCTTCGGGATGATGAACAAGATGTGGGCAAAAGACGACCGGGCGTTCGGCGTAAAAAGGCACGAGGAAGACAATGGACTCTCTGGACAAATTGTCGTTCATGCGAGAGTGACACGGAAATTCCATTGTGCTATGGTTTAACGTATTCCATGCATGCCCAGACCACCTCTTCTTCCACAAGTTTAGGCCCTAGTACCAAAGCGCGTCCTCAGGCTCTCATTGAGTCTTTTTAAGCTTTTCTTACGATTCTCGCTCTCTCTCTCTCCGTCTCCCCCTCCTTTTCATCCTAACACCATCATCCCCATCGTCCTTCCTTCCACTCTCCTTCCCTCTTTCTGCGCTACCCCTTATGCACGCTTGTGCATGCGGCCTCAGAAGATTTCTACCATAACTCTTCACTCCTAATATGACCGTCTTCCCCCTCACATTTCCCATCAGTAGTAGCGTGTGAAGGAATCTCTAGTCGATTCTCCTCTGCCCGTACTGCGCGGAGCTAGGCTATACCACTTCCTCAACCATCACCACTGTACTATTCTTATCATTATCCGGGTTATGAAAAAACCAGACGCATGCAACCGGAATGACCTCGGGAAAAATTCTTCCCTACTCATCGCATCAACCTTGGCGGAAGCATTATTCTTTACGGCATGACTATAAAGTGGCACAGCAATGTGCCAAGGCAGCCATTCTTTTCAGACCCTCGCGTCACCATCGGCATAGCCCTAACCGTTTTCACGTTATATGCCTGTATGCATATATGCATGGGCCAAGGACTATGGTGAGTGGAAGACGGAAAATTTATTTCGCTGGACTCAAGTTTGTCAGCAGCAGTTCAGATCACGCCCTTTTCTCACCTTAGAATCTGCTTGGAATTTTGCATTATATAAAAGAGAGGACTTCAAAGTGGAACGAATACTGCATGGCTCACTTCCTGTGGGACCTTATTATGGTTCATCCATTACGGCACAACTACCTTAAAAATGGCATAGTGGGACTCCAAATTTGAACTTTTCAATTTGAAGTTTCGTAACCTCCTTTATGAGTTCAACTGTGGTGGGAATGTCAAGTCTCTACTACTGGGGTCCGTCATAGTACTTTGCCAGGGGTCATACTAAAAGGTTCTACAGTTTCATATTCCTGGGTAAACATTCGTCCCGAAGGAACCTCACTGACGTGTACTTTATGCTTCACGGAGGAGAATGTAGTACTTGAGTGGAATGGATTGTTTCTAACATGACCTGGTAGTATAAGTTGAATATCTGACGAATTTTAGTCATGCAGGTATAAAAATTGTGGTAACAGTTCTCGGTTTTCAATTATTTATGTCCAAGTATTATTCACCACAATGACTCAAGTTGGAGCAATGGCTCAGTACGCAGAGGCCTCATCTTCACGAATAATGCATAGAGCTGCTTCGGAAAGTTTTATTTAAGAAGCTAGGAGTCATGAACACAGAAGGGACCTCTTGTCAGAATTGGGTAGTCCATTAATTATGAGGTAGCCCTTTATTGCCTCACTGCAAGTGTATCTTGGATCTGCCCATAAATGACATTGGGGGCCAGTCAGACTCTCCAAATAACTGCCATTGTTATTCAGTCATCCCTAGAGATGGGTGGATACTACATGATACATGGTACCAATGTAAATATTCTCATCCCTCAAATTCCAACTGGAATTCGTGGAAATGTTCATTGAAATAATTCAATATTCTTGAGGTGTAACACCAGAACAGGGCCTGCTCATATCTCCGTAATTTACACCACAATATCGTGACTAAAAGTTCTTTCGAACGCGTGGCGGACCATGCTCAATCAAAGGTGCCGTAAGATTGATCACCCACCCTTTTAAACCCGGGCACGCCTTCATTTCAAAGACTTGGTTATCACAATGGAACGAGATTTATTAAGCTGTACAACAGGTATTCCGTATCTGAGTGAGCAGTTATCATTGGGGCGTGGCCCACCTAGGCAGGAAATTGTATTACGCATTCAGTAACGGTAGAGTGCGCTCCATGTGGAGGAAGACCCGATTTCCCATCGCATATACGAGACACTACCGACCCGAGAAAATTCAAACGTGTTTGAACTTACGTCCCTCTAACAAAATTGTCTCGAGTCACTCAAGCGGTTTTATCGGACTTCAGAGGGTATTTACAAATACAACATTTATTTTAACATTTGACGATAACGTAAATTTGGCGGCACCGGTGAATTTGTCCAGTTTCCGACATCACCTTAAAGGCATTCTGGACGTCCTCGTCTTTGTCGGACGTCTTTGTTTGATGTTAATTTCTGAATTCAAAGATGGAAATCGACTAGACATGGCCAAACACGTGGAGCCGAACTACTGTGACAGGCTCGGTAGGAACAGATGTGAAGATACGTGAACTCTAGTGATTCTACGCTACATTCCCTAAAAATCCATTGCTGTGACCTTAAATTGTTATAAAAACCTCATTTTAATATCGTGTTTCTGAACGACTTTATGCATACATTCGAACGTGTTTACATGAATTCAAAGCGTGTGTTTGGGTGACCGCTCCTTCTGACTGCTCTAACAAGGGAACTTTTTTACATGTCAACAGAGCACAAATCAACGATTATGCGCGTTCGAGAGGTCCTCTAGAGAGATTAAAAATGGTGAATTCCTAGGTGCGGAAATTCAGATTTGGCTCAGTTACGCGCCCTCAAAGTTTTCGTCACCTGGCCACCAAAGGGGGGGGGTACGTCCTCACTAAAAATCCCATATTAAATCCCATAAGAAAATCCCGGTTTTGAGTTTCGACGGATTTTTGAAAAGCTCGCATAAAATGCCTCTCCTGCTGTAGGATGGTGGTAATATGCTTTCGGATGTTACAAAGTATCAATACTACACTGTTTCTGAAAATTTGGCCGCATTCCGAGACAAAAATCATAACAGCAAATTTTCCCCGTTTTTCTCACTATGGGTGTAAATGAGTACTTACGCGAAACTCAAAACTGGGAAATCCTTATGGGATTTAAC